>CM033343.1:432382-577382 GCA_019395295.1 Osmanthus fragrans
GACTAGATTTAACAAAAAAAAATAATAATAATAACTTTTTCTTTTAATAAATAAATTCTTACATCTCACTCTTAGCCACCTCATCATTTTCTCTCGAGCTCTCCTTTTGTCTCTCTGTAATTTTTCTCTCTTCATCACCCCTCAGTTTCATTTGATCTTCATATACTTGTTGTGGTGTCAAAAGGACTAGTGTAATTGGTTTCCCATCTTTGTCAAAGTTGTACCTAAACCCATCATGCTTTACCTTCCTGTCAAACTACCACGGCCTACCCAACAAAATATGCCTAGTATGCATAGGAACAACATCACACAACATTTTATCCTTATAACGCCCAATTGAAAGGTTCTCTAGCACCCGTTTATTCACCTTACCCTCCCCACTGTCATCTAACCACTGTAATTTGTAAGGCTCGGGGGATTTTGATGTAATCAAACCTAACTTCTCAACAAGCATGGTACTAGCTATATTTGTGCAACAATCTCCATCAATTATTAAACTACATACCTTGTTATCCACGTGGCATCTAGTATGAAAGATGTTCTCTCATTGTTGCTCCTCCTCATCCACCTTGATTTGTATGTTAAGTCCACGAATCACCATGAGCGCTTCCCCTTCTACTGCATTTTCCACCATTTCACCATTACTAGCATCCTCTAGTTCGGGCATCCTATCTTTATCACTGTAACTCACTACTTTTCCACTGGCGCTCAATATCATGGCTCGTTTGTTAGGACATGGAGAAGCAATGTGCCCCGATCCCAAGCACTTGAAACACTTGATATCCCGGCTCCTAGAACGTTGTGTTTATATTTTTGGTAGGACCTTGCTAGCAGCTACTTCCTTTCCCCTTGGTGGTTCAATTCTACTAATTGTAACAGCCCCATCACCTCCTTCTTCATCCCATTTCGATCTCCAAAATGAATTATGACCCAATGAATTCCTCGTTACCCTCTTTCTCTTCAACTGTCATTCCACCTTCATAACAACATGTAGCATGTCTTCTAAATCCACATAGTGTTGTAGCTCAACCACATTAGCTATGTCCTTGTTTAAACCATTCAGAAATCTGGCCATGGTAGCCTTCCGATCCTCCTCCACACTCGCCCTAATCATCAGTATTTCCATTTCTTTATAGTAGTCATCTGTACTCTTCGATAGAGACTTTGTAGTTTTTTATGAAGCTCCCGATATTAGTGGTTAGGTACTAACCTTCTCCGCATGATTGCCTTTAACTCTTCCTAAGTATTGATTGGTCGCTCTATATTCCTACGCCTCAATGTCATCACTTGATTCCACCAAGTGATTGCATAGTCAGTGAACTCAAAGGCTGCGATCTTAACCTTCTCCTCCTCCTAATAGTTGTGGCAAACAAAAATCAACTCCACGTTCTTCTCCCATTCTAAGTAAACCTTCAGATCACTATTTCCTTTAAATGGTGGAATGGACATTTTTATATGACACATGCCCCCATCTACCTCGTCTCCAATATCATTCTTACCCCGCCTTTCAAACCTATCGCCTATATTCCTCATTCTCTCCATTCCAACCTCTTTATCAATGTCACTACCATATTCATTCTCACCTCGCATCTCCACCCTAGGCTCCCATTTACCCTATCTCCTTACATTGGGTATCTCCGCACATTGTCCCATGTGAAGATTTGTCACCGTTGTGTGAAGTCTATCCAACCTATCCCGCATATCCTCAAATAGCAGCTCGAACCATCAAACTATATCACCCGACATGTGTGATTTATTGCTGCCTCTGACTGATGCTGAACTTTTCCTATCAGACATTTTATCCCACTATTTATTTGCTGCCTCACAAGGTTCGCTCATGTATCACACAATTATCAGCTTTTACCTTCTATTGATCTCACCACTCAGCCTTATTTCCACATAATGTTTTCAATCAAATGATTCAAGAACAATTTCGAACTCAATCCCGAATAATTCTTGTGGTGAAACTTTGTGAATTGATAGACTCAAGGGATTTTGGATAAAAATTTTGAATGGGAACTATGAAAACTCAAAAAAGTGGTTCTTAAATTTTTGGATTGGACTGAATAGAAACAGATTTTGGATTTATAATAGATAGGAGGACTAAAATAAATTGAAGTAAAAAAAATAATTTTTCTTTTGTGTGAACGATGCCGTGAGTAGTACGGATGAAAGGTGAATTTTTTTTGGAACTCAAAAACAAATTCGACTACGACACCGGCAAATAAAATGGAAATCGATTTGGACTCAATTGAGCATAAAAATGATTTTTGAATTTTTGATGAAACTTTTACAGATCAAAGACTCAAAAATTATTAAGGACACGAAGAACGAATAACAAAAAGGAAAACAAAGACTCAGTGATGCAGGAGGGTTCGAGTCAGACGATGAGTTGTCAGATACTACATTACTGGCCCTAAAGTATCACAAGTTGGTAGATCGGCGCAAGGGCGGCAAGTCGCGTGATGCTTGTAATTGAGGCGTGATTTCATGATAACTTTGCGTTTGTCCCTTTTTTATGAATTAGTAGTCCAATTCGATTGGAAACGGGCTAATAAACAATACTCACCGGTTTGCTGTGACGTACCTTGGATTTTGGCTAAATTCCTTCGTTTAGGCCTTCGTTTATGCGTTTTTGCTATTTTTGGTAATATTTCCTTTATCAATTTGAAAGGGAATATGACCTCGAATTTAGCCAGATTTTTGGCAGATTATTTCTTTTATTAAGTATTTCATTCTGGTATAATTATTAGGATTTTTGCTATTCTTGGCAATTTTCGCTAATTTCGTTATTTGAACTATATAACCCAGCTTGTGGGTTATTTTCGAATTATGGAATGATATAATAAAAAAATTGTTTTGTGTTCTTAGGTTTCTCTCTCAAATTCTCCATTGCAAAACATCTATTCGATCGGCCTGCGGAATAATCATTATTCTGCCCGACGTCAGTTGGTACCAGAGCATCAGCATCTTCTTGGGCGGTTATTTCATCAGTTTCTAATGGCTGGTCGTGGTCGAGGTCGTCGTGGACAGGTTTCGAATGAGGAAGTCCCCTACCGTGATCGCAATGTTCAAGATGTGTTGGTTGAGGATTTGCAAAGGCAGGGTGCAGAGTTAACTCAGCGTCTAGCAGCGCAGGATTTCGGTGATGTGGAGGGTCACGAATTCGATTCCACTTTCGAAAATCCATATTACCATCATGCTCGAGGCAGGGAGCACCGTGGTCGGGAGGATCGTCATGGAGACTTTGGCTTCAGGGTGGATCTACCCGAGTTCACTGGTACGTTACAAGCAGAAGGCTTTATTGATTGGTTAAATGAGGTGGAACAAATTTTTGAGTTTAAGGAGGTTCCAGATCGTGTCAAAGTGAGACTTCTCGCCAATAAACTGAAGGGCCAAGCGTCTGCATGGTTGGAACAACTAAGCGTTCACGAGACAGGCAAGGCAAATCAAAATTAGTTGATTGGGAGAAGATGAAGAAGAAGATGAAAGGGCACTTCCTTCCTTTTGGCTATACCCAAACCTTGTTTCAGCGGCTCCATTCTTTGCGGCAAGGCACCAAATCAGTTGATGATTACACCGAAGAATTCTATTAGTTGGTGGCCCGTAATGACTTATCTGAGACAGAAGAGCAGATGGTGGCACGATATTTGGGAGGACTGCGACAGCCTCTGCAGGATGTCCTCAGCCTTCATTCGCTGGGGACCGTTTCTGAGGCATTCTAGCATGCACTCGCTGTAGAGAAGCAACAGAATCGAAAGCCAATAATCAAAAATGAAAACAGTCAACCAGCTCATTTTCAAGCATTTTGTCCTACCCAGCAACCACCTCAAGGTACTTCTAATTCAACTATTAAGTGCTTAAGATGTGGGGAACAGGGGAACAGGGTGACTGATTGCAGGAAACCGGCTAATTAGAGAGGTAAGAATCTCCTACTTGAGAAAGATATAGTGGACGAGTCTAAGGAGGTGGAGGAACCCATATATGATGAGTATGATGAGGGGGATGTACTGTACGGAAATGGTCATGAGACTCTCATTACTCGCAAGAGCCTGTTAACCCCCAAGGGTGATTCTGGTGATGACTGGTTGAGAACTCACATCTTTCATACAACCTGCATCGTTGCAGGTAAGGTCTGCAAATTGATCATTGACAGTAGCAGCTATGAGAACGTAGTATCTGAAGACGCTGTCCAGAAATTGTAGTTGAAGACGAATCGTCACCCCAGATCGTATAAACTGTCGTGGCTAAACAAGTGTAGTAAGGTAGCAGTGGAAAGGCGATGTCTGGTATCCTTTTCGATTGGTAAGAAATATTTCGATAATGCTTAGTGTGATGTAGTGTCTATGGACGCTTTCCATGTACTGTTGGGCCGACCTTGGCAGTATGATTGTAGTGTTACTCATGATGGATGGAAGAATATGTACTCCCTTAGCATTAAAGGGAAGAAAATTGTGTTGGCGCCACGTCGAGAATGAGTCACTAATACCTCGGTATTCAGTAATACTAGTTTACTTTCGATGTCCAAATTTTTAACCTTGTGGGGATAATGTGGCAAGCATGGCTCAATAATTGCCATCAGAAGTTCGGCAGTTGCTAATGGAGTTTTCTGATTTGATGCCAGAAGACCTTCGTCCGGGCTTACCACCTATGAGAGCTATTCAGCATCAAATCGACCTTATTCCGGGATCAAGTCTACCTAATTGACCAGCCTATCATCTCAGTCCTAAGGAAGCGGCAGAGTTACAACGGCAAGTGGTAGAACTGTTGGAGAGGGGCTATATTCGTGAGAGTATGAGCTCATGTGCAGTTCCTGCCTTGCTAGTGCCAAAGAAAGACGGTTCTTGGCGCATGTGTGTTGACAGTAGAGCAATCAACAAAATTACAGTGAAGTACCAATTTCCAATTCCCCGCCTAGACGACATGTTAGATCAGCTGTCCGGTTCTAAGATCTTCTAAAAAATTGACCTTAAAAGTGAATACCACCAAATCAGAATCAGGCCTGGTGATGAATGGAAGACAGCTTTCAAGACGCACCAGGGGTTATACGAGTGGGTGGTTATGCATTTTGGGCTATCCAATGCACCCAGTACCTTCATGAGGTTTATGCATTAGGTTTTGCGGCCTTTCATAGGAAAATTCGTGGTTGTTTATTTTGACAACATCCTCATCTACAGTCCGACGTGGGAGTCACATTTTGATCACCTTCGCGCCGTCTTCGATATGTTAAGGACGGAGTGTCTGTTCGTCAATCATAAGAAGTGTTCTTTCTTCACCACTTCTATAACATTCTTGGGTTTTGTTGTGTCTACTGATGGCGTTCTTGTAGATCAATCGAAGATAGATACAATCTTGGAGTGGCCCAAACCAAAGAACTTGCACGATGTTAGGAGTTTCCATGGATTGGCACCTTCTACCGTCGATTCATCAGAAATTTCAGCACTTTGATCGTCCCTATTACAGAGTGCCTCAAGGGGCGTGACCTCCAGTGAACCGAAGAGGTAGAAACCAGTTTTCAGTTGGTGAAGCAGAAGATGACAGAAGCTTCAGTTTTGGCACTTCCTGATTTCGAGAAGATATTTGAGATAAACTGTGATGCATCTTGGATTGGCATTGGTGGTGTTCTTAGTCAGGAGAGTTGTCCAGTGGCTTTTTTCAGTGAAAAGTTATCAGGTTCAAGGAAGAATTACTCCACCTATGATCTGGAGTTTTATGCCATAGTTCAGTTCTTGAAGCATTGTCGTCATTATCTGGTGCAAAGGGAGTTCATTCTTATTACTGATCATGAGGCCCTGAAGTACATCAATGGGCAACACAAACCTAGTAGAGGGCATGCCAAGTGGGTGGCATGCCAAGTGCAGGAGTTCACTTTTGCACTACGACACCAGGCTGGGAGTCTGAATCGCGTTGCAGATGCATTGAGCCATCGCATAGTACTTCTCACCACCATGAGCAACAGCGTTACAGGATTTGTGGATTTTTCTGACATGTATTCTACGGACCTTTCCTTCTGGAAGATATTTGAGGAGGTAACTGATAATCAACGGCATGATTTTATTTTACATAATGGTTATCTGTTTCATGGATTACAGTTGTGTATTCCAGATTGTTCGCTACGATAGCAGATTATTAGTGAACTTCATAACGAAGGACATTTTGGACGAGATAAGACATTGGCCTTGATCTCTTCCAGCTATTATTGACCCAAGCTGAGCAGTGACGTGGCTCATTTTGTGGAGCGTTGTTTTGTGTGTCAATGGTCCAAGGGAGTCCTTACTAATGCGGGCTTGTACACGCCATTACCTGTGTTTGAAGCACCTTGGGTCGATGTTAGCATGGATTTTGTATTGGGCTTACCCCGCACCCAGCGGGCTATGGATTCTATCTTTGTTGTAGTTGACCGGTTCTCCAAGATGGCCTATTTTGTGGCTTACAGGAAGGCCATGGATGCTACTCAAATTGCCCACCTTTATTTTAGGAAAATTGTGCGCCTACATGGAGTTCTCCAATCTATCACTTCTAATCATGACACCAAATTCATGAGTCACTTCTAGAAGAGTTTGTGGGAAAAGCTAGGGACGAGGTTGAATTTTAGCAGCACATACCACCCCCAAACTGATGGTCAGACCGAGGTTGTGAACCGGAGTTTGGGAAATCTTTTGAGGAGTCTCGCAGGAACTAAACTAAAGCAGTGGGATTTGGCACTGCCTCGAGCTGAGTTTGCTTATAACAGGTCGAAGAATAGGAGTACAAGAATGAGTCCATTTGAGATTGTCTGTGGTCAAAATCCATCAGGGGTACTTGACTTAGCCCCCATTCCACGTGTGGGTCGTTTCAGTCACAAGGCGGATGAGATGGCAGAGCATCTACGGAGTGTTCACGAGCAAGTGAAGTTAGCCATTCAGGAGAACAATACCAAGTATAAGATTCAAGCTGATAGTCACCGTCGACAGGTACTTTGATGTTGGAGATTATGTGTGGGTAGTTTTAACTCGGGATCATTTTCCTGTTGGGGAGTACAATAAGCTGAAGGAGCGGAAGATTGAGCCCTGTGAAGTTTTGCAAAAGATTAATGATAATGCTTACAGACTGCGTCTTCCCAGTCATTTGAAGACTTCTGATGTCTTTAACGTGAAACATTTAAGTCATTGTTTTGTGGATCGCAAAGAAGCTGTTGGGAACTCGAGGACGAGTTTTTTCTAACCCGGGGCGACTGATGCAGGAGGGTTCGAGTCAGATGATGAGTTTTCAGATACTACATTACTGGCCCTACAGTATAACGAGTTGACAGATCGGCGCAAGGGCGGCAAGTTGCGTGATGCTTGTAATTGAGGAGTGATTTCATGATAACTTTGCGTTTGTCCGTTATTGATGAATTAGTAGTCCAATTCGATTGGAAACGGGCTAATAAACAATACTCAAAGCTTTGCTGTGATGTAACTCGGATTTTGGCCAATGTCCTTTGTTTAGGCATTCGTTTACGCGTTTTTACTATTTTTGGTAATATTTTCTTTATCAATTTGAAAGGGAATAGGACCTCGGATTTAGCTAGATTTTTGGCAGATTATTTCTTTTATTAAGTATTTCATTATGGTATAATTATTAGCATATTATTTATGCTAATTTCGTTATTTGAGCTATATAACCCGACTTGTGGGTTATTTTCGAATGATATAATAAACATGTTGTTTTGTGTTCTTAGTTTTCTCTCTCGAATTCTCCATTGCAAAACATCTGTTCGATCGGCCTGCAGAATAATCATTATTCTGCCCAACGTCACTCAGTAAGAAAGGAAAAGATATAACCTTGATTTTGGAGCCTAAGCTCTGATACCATCTGATGCGAACCCATGTAGCAGCAACGACTACGAAACCCATAAAAGAATGCAACGGATCCCAAGAACGCCAACATACAAGGTTTTGGATTTAATCCAAAAACTACGAACCAAGCAACCAATAAAATAAAATTTATCGACCTCTTGATCATACATTTATTTAATCTTACACAGATTTGTGAACGTTACAAGATGTTAGTCTTGATAAGTTCGATTTGAACGCCACAAGAAGTGAATTCTTGATACGTTCGGGTTGTTCAATCAAGAACAAGGATTGGAAGCAAACAGCCTCTCGATTTAATTCAAATAATCAAAGTCTGAATACAATGAAAATAATAAATATATTTATACTAAACCCTAATAATATGGTAAAAAATGGAATTTAAGAGTCTCAAAATATAAAAAGTTACCAAAAAGACGAATTCTGGCTAAAATAAAATTCTCGTGAAAAAGGAAAGATTTTGGCAAAGTCAGTACAATTCGACCGCATGTTGTTTACTCTATGCGACAACATGGTTCTTGCGGTTGCACTCTTCCTCCGTTCGCTCCTAACACGTTGATCCACAATGTTTCGGCTCTCGAACCCAGCATGGAACTTGACCTTTGGCGTGTCAACTCCAACATGTTGTGCACCATAACTCAAATAAGCAATTGTACGGCTTTAATTGATTCCTTGAAGACTGGAACCCAGCTTAAGACTCTTTCAATCATTCGCCAAATTTTTTATAGATTGTGATGCATCCCAGATCACATCAACTCGCTTCTCTATATTGTTTCTATATTATTTGCTTAATTTGAATAGTGGAAAGCTTGGGGACCTTTAGACAACCAGTTGGTGGCTTTTTCTTATATTGAAAATGCTAAGAGAAATCTGTCTCTGGTCCTACTTGCCTCTTGATTACAAAACTAGTGATCTTCACTCGATGTTGAACGTCACAAGAAGATCTTGATAAGTTCGCGATGTTTTAAGAAGACCAAGATTGAAAGTAAATAGCCTCACTTTAATTAATAAATAAATTGTCAAAAGGTTTTTACATTAATGATAATGAAAACTATTTATACTAATGCTAAAAACCCTATAAAGTTCTTGCATAATCTCCAAAACATAGTAAAACATAAAAAAATTAGAATTTCAAGAAAACTAGGATTCTCACCAAAAATATGAAATTCGTCTTCAGTTTTGTAGCAAGCGGTCACTTGTTATCCAGTTTTGCTGCCTGGAATTCTCGGTAAGTGTGTGGGCGATCGCTCGCCTATTTCTTCTAAGCCATCACTTAGAAGCCCGGTTTGCCTCCTTCTTTGGTTGCTTGTATCGTGTTGATCCATTTTGTTTCCGACCTTGACCCCAACATGAAACTTGTCTCTTTTTTGCGTGTAGATCACGACGTCGTCCATCGTTGCTTAAACAAGTAGTCTGATTGCTTGATTTACCCATTTTACCCCTGATCGCATCATTAGATCTCCTTCGATAATCGACGGGTCTCGTTCCGGGCTCAACTTCATTGGATTCGACTCTTGGATCACATCAATATATGAAAGAATATAAAAGACCATACAACCCTACAGCTAATTCAGAGAAAATAGAACTATAAGAACTTCCCAAGGGAATCTAGTGTCATTTGTGATCTTAGATGCCGCGGAATGGATTTTTGAATCCTCTTTCTTATCTGAATCCGCAGCCTTTCTCTTGTCCTTCCTCTCCCTTTTCTTCAATGCAGTCACTCGGGCTTTCAAGATAGTTGCATAGCTAGTTTGAAAGTGCTGGTGATCTTTTGGACCAACTTGTCATCAAATCAAAAGAGGCATGAGATAGTCAGGTCAAGAGAATCACATAGCAGTTCCAGAAAGTAATTACCTCGTAATTGATGCAAACAAATATGAATATATTAACAAAAACAAAAATCAATAATAGACATACATATAGACGCGCGAATGTATGAAACAAATTATATATAGCATCACATATCCTGAGAAGGAAACTGACATAGAAATGACAAAATCATATTTTTATAAATAAATAGGTGGAATATATGGAGATCGTTATACTTGTGACATGCAAGAGATATAAAATGTAAATCGGAACCTTAGCAATATTTCGTTAAAATAGTCAATTAAAAAATATTTTTCAGCAAAGATACTTTTCAGGGAATAGTTGCTCACTGGGGAATCTATACTGAGAATGTGCATAAGTGCATTTGAATTCCACAATTTGCTATATGGTCTTGGGATAGGCATTTGAATTTCAAGCTATGGTACTTCAATGCTCAGGTCATATTGTCATAGTGTGCAAGTGCTATCCTCTGGCCACAGACACCACCATCCTTCATGTCCCAATAGCCAAACCACTACTAAACTAGTAGTCATAAACAAGACATGATTCATTTCTTATCATTTTTAAGCCACGCATATATAGTTCTCCATTCGTCAATCTATATATTATATCTTTAAAGCAATCCTAAAATGGAAAGAAACAAAGTTTGAACATTCTTGATTGAATCTTTAAACTGGGTTATTTTTGGGCTTTCTTGGAATTGTCAATCTTGTTGCGGGGTTGCGTAGTTCATTGCTACGTCGTTTTCACCAGTTGGTATCAGAGTTTGGCTCCAAAATAATCAAGGTTATATCTTTTGTTATTTTTTAGTCTTATGTTTTTCTTTCTTTCATTGTTCTTCATGTTCTTGTGTCCAGTCACAGTTTTTTCAGTCTTTGATCCAAAAAATTCCAAAAAAAATTCCAAAAGTTATTTTTGGACTATTTAAAGGTCCGAATTAAATTTTGTTTGTTTAGCTGGTTTTCTATTCAAATTTTCAAGAGTAAAAAAATCATTATTAGTGTTACGGGAATTTCCAGCATTATCAATTTTCAATTTTGAGTAAAAAAAAAAAAAAAAATACTCCAATCCAATTCCTACACTTTCTTACTTCTTGAATTCTTAGTTCCAATTCACATACTTGGTCCTTGTTGAGTCTTTCTTCATCTTTTTTCCTTTTTTCTATTAAATTCGTGATTAAACTCGATTGGATACACGAGATTATATTTGTGAGTTCACCTCGTTCTTTGAAGATACTTGAGCGAAAGCATAGAGTGGTAAAAGACAAGAGTGGTGAGATTATTAGAGGGTAAAAGCTAATATTTTAGTGATACACGAGTGAATATTTGTGAGGTTAAAATTATATATAATTAGGATGTCAGATAGAGAAGGTTCAAATTCAATCAGGCAACCGAATCAAATCAACATGAGAGATGATGTAATAAGGCGGTTTGAGAGAGTGCTTGGGGATGTGACTGAAAGGCTTGGTAGGTTAGAGGCGTCGGGGTTAAATAGTCATAGGGGACACTCAAATGCAAGGAGACTGGGTAGGAGAGAGCCTAGGAGGGAGTGACATGATGACTATGAGTATGGTAGTTATTTGGATGAGAATACATCAATGGTAGGTGAAATGGATAGGATGAGGAATAGAGGTGGTAGGTTTGAACGAAGGGGTAAGAACAACTTTGGAGATAATGTAGATGGGAATATGGATAACATTAAGATGTCAATTCCACCGTTTAAGGGAATGAGTGATCTGGAGGCTTATTTAGAGCGTGAGAAAAATGTAGAGTTGATATTTGAGTGTCATAATTATTCGGAGGAAAATAAGGTGAAAATAGCAGTTCTTGAATTGGTTGATTATGCCATAACAGGGTGGGATCAAGTAGTTATATCTAAGCAGAGGAATCGGGAGCAAGCGGTTAGTACTTGGGATGAGTTGAAAACTATTATGTGGAAGAGATTCGTGCCTAATCACTATTACAGGAATTGCATCAAAGATTGCAAGGATTGTATCAGGGGTCGAAAAGTATTGAAGACTAATCATAAAGAGATGAAAATTTTGATAATCAGGGCGAATGTGGAAGAGGATGAAAAAACCACCATGGCTCGTTTCTTGAATGGGATGAACAGGGAAATTGCTAATACTGTGGAATTGCAGCACTATGTGGAGATTGAAGATATGTTGCTTGTGGCCATGAAGGTTGAAAAATAGTTGAAGAAGAAAGGGCAGTTAGGCAACCATTGGGTACTTCGGGTTCTAATCCAAAATGGAAACCGAGGTGAGATAACAAAGGAGATGGAGCTGTCTTAAGAGGGGGAACTAAAGTGCCAAGTGGGAAAGATGACAATGCTAGCAGGACCGTACCAAAGGCAGAGTCACAGCCAGCCAGAAATTGAGACATCCAGTGCTTCAAGTGCTTGGGGAAATGACACGTCTCTTCTCAATGTCCAAACAAAAGGACAATGATCTTGCACAATGGAGAGGTGGTGACTGACGGTAATGATGAATTTGAGGCATGTTAGAATTGGATGAAGTTATTGATCATGGAGACAAAGTGGAGTTTGGTGTTGGATGAGAATTACTGATTACAAGACGAGCTCTCAACACTCAAATCAAGATAGATGACTTAGAGCAACGAGAAAACATATTCCATACACAATGTCACGTGAACAATAAGGTATGTAGTATAATAATTGATGGAGGTAGTTGTACGAACGTAGCTAGCACAACACTTGTGAAAAATTGGGATTAACACTATTAAGACACCCTAGACCCTATATGTTACAACGGTTAAATGATTGTGAGGATATTAAGGTGAATAAGAGGGTGTTGATTAATCTTTCAATTGGTAGTTATCGGGATGAAATTATGTGTGATGAACCTTTGCATGCGGGGCATATTTTAATGGGTAGACCATGGCAATATGATAGAAAAGTTATTCATGATGGGTACAAGAACCGATATAGTTTCGTTAAGGATGAAAGGTCCATTACCCTTGCGCCATTAATACCGGCACAAGTGTATAAAGACCAAATCAAATTGAAAAATGTGGAAGGGGTGAGAGTGAAAGAGTTAGAGAAAATAGAGGAAGAAAGGAGAGTGAAGGAGATAGAGAAAAGAGATGAAGAGAAAAGAGTGAGAGAGCTAAATAAGGTGAGAGAAAACAATGAGATGTGGGGCTTGAGAAAAAAATGTTTAGGTGGCTACTTTTATTGTAGTTGAAGTTGAAACCATTAGATTTCAGGTGCCAAATTAACTTGCAAGAGCCTCATCAACATTACTGAGAGGAATGTTTAAGATTGCAGCACTATCAACTGGAGCAAAAAGCCTATATACACTATACCCATGTCTCACTCACACCCCTGTGACTGAGAATAGGTCTCTGGCCACTGTCACCTTCTCATTAGCCTTGGCAACCGTATATTAGCCGTAAAGCATCCATACGTGGCAACCAGGCATCTCAAAAAATACATATGCTCACCCACTTGGATTCCGCCCGATTGCCGGTTGGGATCCAATTCTCTAATGGTCTCACCCACTTGGATTCAAGTATTTTATTGAATTTTTTTCGGTATTTTTGTTTACTCCAATAGTTCATAAATCAAAGCAATATATGGGAAGAATTTATATTTCAAGTTGAACTGATTTTGGTTGGTTTATTATTTTGTCCATAGTTTAAAATCTAGTTTAATTTTGTCTTGTTTTTAAGTTTCTGTCTTGAGAATCAGATTGCCATAGATAATTAGTTTTGGTTTATTTCAAATAGTTATTTGTTGAGAAGCTTGAATCTTAAATTTGAACCTAGTTCGTGCCTGGCTGTTCGTAGTTTAAAATCTAGTTTATCATGTATTTTTCTTATTATTTTGAGTTGTATTGTATTATATTTTCAATTTGCAATTATATATTGATTAAAGAATTTTAATATTATTTAATTAAATATTAATAAACGATTTTGCTAATGCGGTCGTCGAAGATTGCCCTAACGCACCAACATATCTTGGATCCGTCTTTGCTCTGACCATCTCCAACTCTCCAATGTAGGAGGAGCTCAGCCCCCGACTAATAATCTTTTTAGAGGTTTTGTATCAGTTGTGTTTTACTTCCGTCTTAAGTGCTTTATACCACATGCACACACCTATAGATACACTTAAGTACAAACTTATCTATATTTGAATTTTTTATTTTTATTTTTGCAATGGGGAATATGGCCCAATGAGAGCTAGTCATTCGACTCTTGAGTTTTTATTTATAAGGCTTAAATTCCACTACCATATTAAGTGCTCAAATCCTTTATAGGAATATTGACAGCAACGATAATATTTTTTTTTTTTTTGTTTGTTTGTTTGATCATGGTTATGGTGGGCAATGATGATGATTAAAATGAAAGATGAACAAAATAATGTCCAAAGGATTTTTCAAGTGAAGAAGAAAATTTCTATTTGTTTTATTTGCTGACATTGGACATAACTTATTTTTATCAAATCGAACAGAATTGGAAGAACATATCTACTAAATAGAACTGGAACACACCTGCAGTCCCAAATCTTTTAATGTACAAATTAAAACAATCAACACGAGAGTTCGACTTGGAGGCTCACTGGCCACCTTTTTATTTGAAAAAACAGATACAAGTAGAAACGCACAACCAACACAAGAAAAATAAACAAACTAAAAAGTAGAAACTCACAACAATGCATTATTCAACATAACAATAAGGAAGCACTATTTTTGATAAGCTTAATTAGCCACTTCTTAGCCTTTTACGACGTTCTACGGATTTTTCAGCTTCTTTGTCTGGTGGATTTACAGCCTTCTTGCCGAGGAAATTCCTCCACCATACAGCCGAGTTTTTTGGCAACCTCGTGTAACGGCCGTTCACGTAGTCTACATAAATAATGCCAAATCGAACACCGTATCCCGATGCCCATTCGAAATTGTCAAACAAAGACCATATGAAATAACCCTTCACATTTACACCTTGGCTGAAAAAGGGAAAGCAAATTCTTTAACATGAATCGAGTTTATGCTATGTAGTAAGTATATTTATAACAATTAATTTGAGAACACAAATTAAACTAATTAATTACTTCATTGCTTGCTTAAGGTTGTAGAGATGTTCTTGGTGATAGTGAATCCTTATCTCATCTGAGATAGATTGTGCACAATTTTGGGACTTCTTGTTTTCTTCATCCACTCCTACACAAAATCATAGAGAATATTTTCACCAAATTAATATTAGAAAGCATTAAAATATATGCTATAGTTATAAATGACATGGTAATGTTGAAGACCTGCTTACCATTCTCGGTAATGTAAATGACCGGATCACGATATCTTCGCTTTACATCAAGCATAAGCTTGTAAAGTCCCCATGGAACTATGTACAACCAATCCGAACCACCCTAACACAAAAGAACAAGATCTAATTACTTTACATAGTGTTCTGTAAAAAAAAAAAAAAAATGGAATTAAATTAAACCATAGGAAATATTTTAATTCGTTGTGGCTTTTATACATAGCAATGCATTGCTATAAATTGTGGAAGTTGTACTTCCATAAGCTGTTAATCTATCTTCTTTAAAGGAAAGGCAAGAGTTAGCATACCTTTGCACCAATAGGCACGCCATTACGTTCATCTAAAGAACGAGAATAATTAGTATCATGTTACAAGTAGTGTCTAATTAATTTGTAATGATAAATCTTACATCTGTACCTATGAAAGGTCTTAATACTTACGGGAAGCCAAAATGTGCGAATCGGTGAGGTAACTATGAGTTTTAGGCATTATTGGATCATTGGCGGCATAAGACGCTGTGTAATAGTTTATGCCTAAAAAGTCGTAGGAACCTTTCACTAGCTTCTCCTCTTTTTCGTTAAATTTCGGAAGACGTTCTCCGACATTTATTATCATACTTTCTGGGTAGTCTCCACTTACCAACGGTTCTACAAACCTTCAAAAGAAGAACACGGAAAAAGAACAAAAAAACAAAATGATAGTAATTAGTGTTTTTTGAATATTGAATTTAATAGAAAGATATGTCCTCAATTTCTTATTTTTTGAAAAGTCATTCAATATAATTAGCACCAAAATTTTAATGAACTAAGAAGAAAGTAAATTGGCTAATTGTTGTCAAGATATTGAGTTACCATCCCAGCATAAAATCAAGTCCCCTAGAAGCAGCATCCCGATCTTCTTTAGAGTCAGTAAGAGGCTCATACCACTGAACACAATTTGTAATCCCTATCTTACCTCCTTGACATTCCTGTACGTAGAAATGAATTCATTTTTGTAAACTATGTATTTCGAAGTACAACTTAAGCACGTTTGTATGCATATAATTACGGATGAAATTAATATGTGGAACCTGATATTTTGTCCTATATATATCCACTGCATATGCATGACAAAGGATCAAATGGTGTGCCACTTTATATGGTTCCTTTCCGGGATCTTCATGCTTGCATGGAACATTTCTAATTCTACATCTATGAAGACGGGAATATTTTGTAGCCTCTTCTGTTGTTTCTGGATGTTTACCGTGATTAGGGGGGAAAGCGCCAGTTGCATAACCTTGAACACTAAAGGACCATGGCTCATTTAGTGTGATCCAATGTTTCACCCGATCCCCAAATTCCCAGAAGCAAGTCTCAGCAAACTCACAAAAATCCTTCCTATATACAGAACACAAAATGGCAGAATATATCAGAATATGCTAAAACTTGTTAAGCTGGAACTTTAATCATTGTAGAAGATATTCCACCGGTTTAATAAATTATAATCCATTTTTCTAAGATAAAAATTTCTTATTTTCTCTTCAATAATGTTGGAGCAAATAATATTTTGCTTGCTGTGGATTCACTTTTTAAATTCCTTAAATATCTTACTCGTAAATGTGCCATATGGTGCAAGATTGAGTTACTTACACAATTCTGTCACTTAGGAAGCCACCATACTCTTCTTCCAAACTCTGGGGAACATCCCAGTGAAAGATAGTTGCGTATGGCTCAATGCCTATCAAAAGAGATTGAAAGAATGTGAGATAATTAATAAAATTTTCAGTATATTTATATGTAAGATGAAAAATGATTTTGGTAAAAGCATACATACCAAATTTTGAACTTAATTTCAATTGTGTATTATGCAAATAAAAGTTGTTAAAGAAACAATGAATATAAGAACTATGCAATTGACTCAAACCTGCTGTCAAGAGTGCGTCAATGAGATCATTATAGAATTGAATTCCCTCTTTAGATACGCCAGTACATAATCTTCCTCCTGACAGACCAAGATAGAACACAAACTGAAATAAATTTTGACTTACATTTAATAGAATATCATAAAATGATGCACCAACTTTATGACAATTATGAACTAACGTGCCTGGCAAGATTCTAGTCCATGCTATTGAAAATCTGTACGAGTTCAAACCCAGTTTCTTCATCAAAGCCACATCTTCCTGAAATATTATTAAAAATGAATTCAATTTGCATGAATGTTCTATAGTAAAAAAAAAAAAAAAAATAAATAAATAAACTCTTTTGTTGTCTTAAGAGTAAAAGAAATATGGAATATATTGATATGGAAATTAACTAGTGGAAAACTTCAAATTAAGAGGAAGAAAACTGATGAGAAAATTAGAAATGTATTTAATTTCTTTTTATAAGTCATTTGAGTCCATGTTTAGTACGAAGTGGCGATACATATTAGTGGGCAATACAATGAAAAAGAGTTGAACTTGTCAAACTCTTCGAGAGTATTAGAAGAAGATTTGAATGTTATTTCCTCTTCATTTACTTTTTCTTACTTAATTTACTCAGATTAGCGTTACACCATAATAAAAATTGCTGAAGTATATATACCCGGAACATATTATAGTGATCAATAGCTACACACCCATTGCTACCGTCTAAAATATCACCTGCCAATCCAATAAACATATTTTCAGTAGTGAACTTGTAACACACATATATATACGTGTTTTAGTGTGTCTGTGTCTCGTACACACATACACAAACACGAGAAGAATGGAAAAAAGAGAAGAGACCAGGTTGTTTCTGTGTGAAAACATCCCAAATACTCATGCCTTTACTTCCTGCATTCCATCCACCTTCAATCTGCATAATTATACGGTCCAGAAAACAATATAAGCAAAAGCAAGAATAGAGGAAAATTACAGGAGTGCCTTGTTCTTTCTATTCTTAAAATGAAATCAGGAAAGTATAACAACAATATGAGTTCGTTTTACCTGATATGCCGAAGTTGCAGCGCCAAATGCAAAATCGTCACGAAAATCTGAGCGCTTGATCTTGGCTTGGGTATACCTGGACACCTGACCAGTAACGGCATAATCAATTAGTGGAGATCCATCTGCGCTAGCAATGATCATTAAGTTGTTTTGGACATCCATTACTACAGATAAGATTTAGGGTACTTTTGGATTAGTGTAAGTTGGCCTATTTATAGGGAATTCTGAACAGTCAAGGGCATATGAAATTGTCTCCTAGGTCCCTCAACTCAAGCAAAAGACAATAAGGGTCCGTTTGATTGGAATAATGGAATTTTGGTTGAAAGAAAACGAATTTCGGAGAATTGAATTGCCTAGAACTTGTTTTAGTGAAAATTGTCAATTAATTGTGTTTGATTGATATAATTTTTCACCTGAAAAATATTGAAATTTTCTATCTTTTAATGTTCGTTTGACTTTATATTTCATGAAAATTGTCAATTAAAATGATAGAATATGTTACAATTCAGGATAAAATTTGTTTCAATTGCCTATAAATAATAAAAATAAAATATTATCTGAAAAATCAAAAATCACTAAACCCATGAGAAAATGAATTCCTCAAAAACAAGGAAAAATGGGTCATTTGGAGGGGGAGGGGGGGGGGGGAGTGGAAAACCAATTGCCTGTAAAATTTTACCTATCAAACAGTCAAAAAGTAAAAAATGGATTTTAATTGCTATTTTTCATGAAAAATATTGTCTATCGAACATGTCCTAATATGAGAAAGAAGCAAACCGACCATAATGTAATTTATCTCGCATATTCATAATTTTATATATTACATATGATAATGTGATCCCAAGCTCAGAATGTGAAATATAAAGTGCGACACGATATGAAGCCACGCGTTAAAACAACAGTTCTCAAAAAACGAAAAAGAAAAAGAAAAGAAAATTTATTATTTATTATTATAAAGTCAATATTTAATGTTTAAACATTATTTATAAATTCAAGTTCTACTTGTTATTTCTGAAGTACAGGTTTTAAAGTTAAAATTTATTTTCAAACATTTATATAAGAAAATAAAAAATTGGGAAAAGTTTTGAGTTTTGGATATGTTTCCATTCTAAATCAGTCGGACAATTATAACAATCAAACACCTTTAATTACAATTCTCAATAAAATAAATTCTAGGCAATGCAATTTCCTGTAATTCATTTTCATTCCACCCAAATTTCATCTTTCTATCAAAGGGACCCTTAAGGGTCCGTTTGATTGTAAGGGTGGAATTTGGGTGGAAAGAAAACGAATTGCAGAAAGTTGAATTTTCTAGAATTTCTTTTAAAGAGAATTGTAATTAATGGTGTTTGATTGATATAATTTTTCACTTAATCCGTTTGGCTTTATTTTTCATGCAAATTGTTACTTTTTGAGATAAATTTTTTTACAATCTGCATTAAAATTTGTTTGGATTGCCAAAAAGTGTAAATATATATATATATATATATATATTTAAAAAAATCATAAGTTTTTGGTGTTCGTTTGGCTTTGTTTTTCATGCAAATTGTCAATTAAAGAGATAAATTTTTTTACCATTAAGTTTAGAATTTATTCCAATTACTAAAAATAAATAAATAAATTAAGATCGAACCTAGAATTGCCTTGCCCACCTAAAGAAAGTGGGAAAGACAATTCCCTAATTTAATGGAAAGACAATTCGACAAATTGGAAAGTAGAAAACCAGTGAGGGAATCTTCACAATTATGCTGACTTAGAAGTTCGATAATGGTGGTGTTGCATGTTTGGCCTAGCTTCTTTCTATTAAAGAAGTGACCTTTTCGCTAAAATGTTGTCTAAAATTAATTTTGGGTCAGTAAGAACTTTGGCTTTTTGTGTGGCATTTACACTGTTTTTGGTAGTTAAGCCTGGGGACGGTCGGATTGATTAGGTTAATATTTGATCATGGTTTGAAAGGTTAGTATGTTATCAATTCCAAAAATTTTAGCCATCAAATATAGAGAAAGAAAAGTCCACACAGAGGGGGGAAAAAGGAGAACCCAGAAGATTTAAAGACAATAAAATCATAAAGTTTTCTATTTTTTTAGTTGATTATTGAATTTTAAGTTATATTCTTAGACATATTTTATCCTGTAATTAAGTTATTATATTTCGTTTCGAAGAGATATAACAGTTATAATTTTTTATAATAAATAAAAAAAATTATTGTTTCTATATTATCTTAATGAAATTCAAATTTTTATTAAGACTTTAGGATCTATAGAAATCGGAGTGTTAATCTAACCGTCTCGTTTGAAATTTCAACTTGAGGCAGGCACTTTACTATTTAGTAAACATTTAAAATGAATCATGCTAAATTTACAGATACAGAACACTTACAAGGAAGAGATAAAAATGTGGGGCTCACTTTTTTTAATAATATTTTAATCAGGTGGAATTCACATCCATGTGAGTATCTATAATGATTCTGGTAGTGAATAGTTATGTACAAATGGATAAGAGACAAAGTTCCCATTTGAAGGTCAAAATTACTCGAAATTTCCTCCCCATATTCAGACCAACGCGTGAATATTGCTGAAACAACATAGTCAAAAAGAGTACAGCCAACGGGAATTCAGTTGCAGGCATCTTCTAATTAATCCACAGATTAGACCCTTATTACTATTCAGTTCTTGTATTTTATTTGCGAAGATTAATATTATTGCTGATTTGTGTTTATTGTTTGGTAAAAATATATGTTGATTCTTCATAAAAACATTGGCTACTTGAAAATCAAAATATATTATTCCAAATATCAAGAAAATTTGATTAGTTGATTCTTTAGAATGCCATTTGGATTGAAAGGGTAAGTTCTATAATTTTGTTCAAAAACAATAACCGAATAACAACTGGTCTTAATTCTACTTTTTAAAGGTAACTTACTCTTCTAAGACAAATTCTAGGAAAAAATAGTAAATAAATATCTCACTAATCTAAACATGGAAGTATGGGCGAATCCAAGGTTAAAGTTCAGTTAGAGCGGATTGTGAACGTTGAACGTTTACTGTCAACGGTCATCGTCCGTGATAACGGTGTTGTTTATTAATATTTAATTAAATAATATTCAAAAAATCATATGGACTATAACTAGAAGAATTGGATACACCACTAGAACTAGGTACCAACTTTCATTTCGGATGAAAAATCATTCTACAATCTGCAAAATGTCCTAATTTATTTTTCAATCAAACATGCAATATATATTAACAAAATGTCAATATTCAGTTTACAATTAAAGTTAATTAAATGAGCATTATTATATTAACAAATTTGAAAATATTTATATGCTTATAGAAATTTTATGTGCTTGTGTGATACCACTTTTTCACAATCGATTTTTTGTGAACGAAAAGTAGAACATTCTATTAATTAAATAAGCTTTGTCGAAAGATTCCTTACAACACTTCGGCGAATTTTTCTAAAAATTTATTCACCATTAATTTATCAAACTCTCAAATCAATTGATTAGAGGAAAAAAAATAATAATAAAGAAGAGAGACAAATCAGCGGTTAAAATGTTTATATTTGCATTAAAACCGGTAAAAAACATATATTATTTTGTTTACTTAAATGTTAGAAATCAATGCTCGCCCAGGTGGTTTGAATTTTCATTTTACACTTGTTTTTGTAACAATTGTTAAAATACAAAATTTACAAAACAAATTGCCCTATTGAAGAGTTCGAACTTGAAACCTCCAAAAATATGGTGGAAGCCTCAATCAATTAAGCTACAAAGGATGTTTATAAATAAAATAAATTATCAGATATATAATATAAATATTTTACCTATTGGCCACAAAAAAAAAATTTCTTCCCAACGGATCTAGTAAGGATTGCCGTGGGATCTTGTCAAGTACTAGATCTGTCCCTGCATGGAAGTTATCTTTGTAATAAATAAATGAAAACTATATATATTTGCCAGAATATAATAGTGCTAATCCGACCACGTAAGCATGATGATGCTCTCTTTTTTGTTTCTTTATCTTCTTTATCTTCTTCACATGCATTATGTACGTTGATTTTAAAGCATTTTGATTGTTACTGCATAAAGGCCACATGTGAAACTCGATGTCCTTTGAAATAGATAGCAAGATCAATAATTGGAGCACTTTTGTAGGCACATTTCCTTATTTAGTGTAAGTTATAAACTCGATAAATTTATGTTAAAGGTCGATAATTAATTTTAATTCTATAATTCATGAAATTTATAATTTTGATCAACTTTTAAATCGTACATATTATTCACTTTTATAAAATCTACTAAAAAATTAATTTTAACTACACCAAAATTTTAGCTAAATTTCTATTTCTACCTTGTCTTTCGTACGCATGCAAAACATAATCATAGTTTATAGGCCCCATCAACTAGGAATGCCATTATCCTACTTCTCCATGAGCCACACACTTTAATGACTGAATATAATATTTCGGTTTGTTTGTCGTTTCAATCTAACAGAAGAAGATAATTGATGATAAGACATCCAGATCAAATGTAATTATTATCATTTTGTCTCATGATTCAATTTTTTTTATGCACGTGTATATTATTTATCAGAAATAGATTATTCAGAATTGATTAATACTTTTTGCATAACGAGGCATTATTTATACATCCTGAATTTTAGGTCATTTTTAATTGGTTCACTAAACTTTAATTTGGTTTTAGATTTCACCACTTTATTGAATACCAAATTGATGCTTATATCTTCTACAAAATTGTTGTGTGGTGTGCCCACTTAATTTTAATCTAAAGACATTTCCATAATCCTCGTTTTACAATTTTTTTTTTCTAAAGCTTCACCTTCGCGATTATATGGAAGATCAATTACAATAAAATTGTTAACTAAGAATTTTCGTCCGTTTGGACTCGATAGGTGATGAAAGGTTAAAGAGCGATAAAGCGTATTGTTTATATTTTCGAAACAATTTTTTTTAGAGAAGTTTATGCACACGACATGATAATAAATAAATAATGCAAATAAAGTACTGACCAAGTAGCACCCAACGTTTGTCTACCACATTCAATTTTCCTTTATCTTGATGTTAAATTCATTGATGTTAAACTACCTAAATATTTAAGATATTCAGCATCAAATTGATTTAGAGCCTGGTGCTACTCTTCCCAATTGGGCGCATTACAGGACAAGTCCTACTAAGCATGAGGATCTGTGCAGATAGCTGTTCAATTTGTGACTGTGATATTTGCATCAATCTTCTTGTCCATTTGAAGGTATGTCTTGATCATGGTTAATAGTTGATCATGGTTTGAAAGGGTAGTATATTATCAATTCCAAATTTTTTAGCCATCAAATATAGAGAAGGGAAAAAAAGGAGAAGGAAAAGAAAAAGGCAAATATACGTAACATTGATTTTCAAGTTCAATTCAACGTAGAATATTTCATGCTTATGTGGTTCTCTTCTGTAAATTTTTACTTATTTCAATGAAATATTACACAGATTACTAATGGATCTTCATGTTCTACCTAATGAAATATTTTAATTGTGTTATGGAAACTGTATGCATTTTATTAGGAATTGTCAAATACTCACTCCTACAAAATTTACAAATTTGTTCAAATCGATTAACAGAATGGTAATGCGGACAACCCAGAAGATTTAAAGACAAATAAATCAGAAAGTTTTCTATTTTTTTAGTTGATTATTGTATTTTAAGTTATATTCATAGACATGTTTTATCCCATAATTAAGTTATTATATTTCGTTTTGAAGCGATATAATAGTTACAATTTTTTATAATAAATAAAAAAAGTTATTGTTTCTATATTATCTTAATGCAATTCAAATTTGTATTAAGACTTGAGGATCTATAGAAATTGGAGTGTTAATCTAACCGTCTCGTTTGAAATTTCCACTCGAGGCAGGCACTTTACTATTAGTAAGCATTTAAAATTTGGATAAGAGACAAAGTGTTCCCATTTGAAGGTTAAAATTACTCGAAATTTCCTCCCCATGTTCAGACCAACGCGTGAATATTGCTGAAACAACCATAGTCAAAAAGAGTACAGAATTAAGCTCAATCATCATGCTTACGTCTTAAACTATATGGAAAGTGCTAATTCGACCACGTAAGCATGATGATGCTCCTTTTTTTTTTTGTTCCATTATCTTATCTTCTTCACATGCATTATGTGTTGATTTTAAAGCATTTTGATTGTTACTGCATAAAGGCCACATGTGAAATAGATAGCAAGATCTATGCTAAGACATGAAAGTGGGGAACATGATAAGTTGGAGGACTGCCTTTATTTTATTTCATCATTTTTACTAGAATTCTCTTTAATTTTCTCGTTACTTTTCTTAGAAAAAAAAAGAATTCATCTAGATAATCCAATAGTATCTGTCAACCACAGCAGCCTCCTAAGCCAACCTCCCACCACCAAAACTATAATCGCCCCCTTCATCTCCACACTCAAATCAATCTCTAGCGGTGGATATGAAAAAGGACAAAGACCAATACCAGCCACATTAGATCTGAAAATCCAATAACAAAAACATAAAGAAGTAATCGCAAATGTGAAAATCGAGCAAATACATTGCGATCGAAAAGTGATGTTGGATTTTGGACTTGAAGAACATGCATGATGCCATTTTCTTTTTTTTCTTTTATTTATTTATTATCTTCTTTACATTATGGGCACGTTTGGTACACCATGTAGTTTAGGCTGAAGAAGATTAGGAGGGAAACGATAAATACGGAGTTTGATTTTACTGCTTATTAAAATGATATATAAGTATCGAAAATAAAAAATAAAAAAATAAAATTATTCGTAGGTTTTCTTACTTATAAATTTACTCATATAAGTGATTTTATTTTAGTTATAAGTAAATTATTTAATAATAAATTACATCTTATTAGTGGTTTTTTCACCCATAAGTAAATACATTACTCATTTATAAGTGATTTTTTTTTTTTTTTACTTAATTGTGATTTTTACATAATAAGTAATTTTTTCTTTTTACTTATAAGTATTGCTTCCTTTTAACATGATTTTTTTAACTTATAGTCATTTTTTTTTTTTTGGGAAATTTTTACCTGTAAATGATTTATTAACTTATAACCTGTAAATTAAATGGATGTCATCAAATCATATTTAATTGGACTTACCATTTAAAACCATCATATGCCAAAAATGGTGGTGTTTCATTCCTAACATGGCATGTGAGGGTGGGGTAAGGTGTGGAATTAGTGTATATTATATGGGCATGGGGTTGGTTGTGGTGGGGTTATGTTTTAAAATTTTTGTTAGTATATAATTACATATTTATTTGGTCTTATCACATCTTATATAAAGAATTAAATTTATCTAGTTAAGCTAGGATAACTTGTTTGTATAAATTTCATTACGGTACTATCTAGGAAAAATACCGAATACGCTAAACATTATTATTATTCGGTGTAATACGAAGCACTAGACGCACCCTATAAGTGGTCAAAAAGTATCGTTGGGTGGATTGGCGGCGACCTTGGGGAAGATCATTTTTGAATTATTCTTCAATGATTTTAATTTTTGACAAATAATTTATTTATTTTCTTGATTCTTTTATTTGTTTTTCAAGGGTTGAAATGTAGATTGGTGGTTTTACCCGTCTTAGTTTTCCAGAAGATTAGCAACATTGATTACAATTTTCCTTAAAAGGTTGCATAAGCCAGGGGCGGATCCAACTAACGGCGAGTTAGAGCGGCCGCTCTAACTGGATTCCCCGGAATTTTGGGCTCCTGTGGAGCTCCGATGGGCTAGGGATGGACAGAGGGAGATCGGGGATGGAGCTGAAGGGAAGAACAACTGCATCTAATTTCTGGGAAATGTTTGGGGACGAAGGCAGAAGCACAGGTGCTGGGCTGGCTGTGGCGGGCCTATTTTTTTAAAAAAAAAATTGGCCCATATCATTTCATTTGGGTTCAGTGTGTGGTGAGTCCAGGCCTAATTCCATAAAGTTTCAAATGCATGCTTTGTGAAACTCCAGCCGTATTTAAAGATTTTCAAGATTTCTTGGAGGTCTATTTTTGGCAAGAAGATTAGGCAGTTTCTTGGGAGAATTCTAAGTGTTATCTTAGATGAACCTCAAGTCTTTTGAAGGTTGAAGACCAACCAGGTTGATTAGCAATGTCCTCAAATGTTTCAAGTCCTTCATCTCCTCTTGGAAGATTTGAAAATGCTTCGAACAGGCTCAACTTGTTGGCAGAGCTTCTATTTCCCTCATTCGACTTCTTCCCAACCCCAAGTTGAAGTTCGAATCATGCTATCCATTGGGGAGTTTGGCCAACAACTTAGGCACTCTTTGCATCCTACTTTATTGGACGATTGTTAGTTTATTTCCTTGAAGATTCATATGTGTTCTTCATGTTGAAATTGCCCAGCAGGTTCTATGAACCCAGCTCTATGTTTCGGCTGAATTGAGTTGCCTGTTTGCGTTCAGATTGCAACATGGGTTTGTGGTTCAATCAACCCTGGCCATAATAAGATTTTAGGCAACTCATTCCAATATGTTTGATTTTGATTGTTATTTTTTGATATCATATTGAAATTGACTTTATAAATTATAAGTGTAGAAACTAGAAAGTTGTTGAAATTTTGGATATGGATATTGGGACTTGGGTTGTATTCAACTATATTTTTATATGTATATAATTTTTGCGTTTAGTGCATATATATATATATATATATATATATATATATATATTCAAAATTTTTTTATATTATTTAATCAAATTTAATAAATGACCGGCCGAATCGGGCTATAACGATTGTTGACGGTCAACGGTCAAAGTCAACTTCCGCTCTAGTTGAACATTTATACTAGATTCGCCGCTGGTATAAGCTGTAGGTCCAACTGCAGTAGATCAAAGTGAAACTTTTTCATGTTAACAATATAAAGGTTTCTAACATTATGTCCTTGTTTGATATTCATTATTATTAAAATATATTTTTCTCTTTTTTTTTAACCACACATTTTTCAATAAAATAATATTATACGCAAATTCAAAGTTTTTCTTATTTTTTAATCGTACATTTTCTATCAATCTACTATTTCAAAATTCACTCTTAGTCAAAAATGAGGCACAAACGGGCACTAAACTCATTTGTTCAAAAGGCAATATAATTATATAAAAGCCAAAAATACTTTTTTTTTTTTTTTTTTTTTTTTTCTCTAACATATGATTGCAAGCCTGAGAGATAGCCTAGTTGTTTGTCAACTGGTGATATCCAATGATACTCTCAGTCATCAAGCATCAAAGTCCAATTATCTATTAATATGTGCCTTGCCTACGAGACCCACGACAGTACCGCTTGAGCTCAGCTTGTGGCACGTAACCCTATATGCAGTGGTGGAGCTAGTGGTGGTCTGTGATGGACTGTAGCCCATCATTGTCCACCCAAATGCTGTAAAAGAAAAAAAAAATTGGTTATAGCCCATTTTTTACACTGTCCAACCAGTTAGCTCACCATCCAACCCAGTTAGTCCACCATACAATGAATTCTTGGCTCCGCCCCTATACCGGCACTAAATTGAATATGCCAATAAGCTTAGGACCCTTTTTTCACCTGGGGATACAACACATGATTTATAGTATGCAATGCTCATGCCAATATGCTTCATTTAACTTATTTTAAGTAAATCATGAGAAGAGCTCGCTAATGGTTCTTGAAAATATTTTTGTAGCAATGGAAGACATTAGATGAAATTACATTAAACATAAAGACATATACAAATCTTAAAATGAAGTCGCTGTCTTGTCTCTGATCTGAAAATGATGCAAACTGAAAAGTGACGTTGAAATGTTGATTTGAGGAAACTGACGCTGTTTTATTTTTTCCTTTTTTCATTGTTTTCTTTTATTTCTTTATCTTTTCACATGCATTATGTTAAGACTTGGGGGTCCATCTTAAAAGGTCAACCTTGTTAAGAGGAGTAGCCCAAGGCCTTTATAAATTGGTCTATATTTACATCTTTATTCGATGTGGGATTATATCCCTTAACATGCCCCCGCAAGATGGTGGCTCGTTTGAGCAGACCAATCTTGAAATCCATATACTCATATTTTTGAGTCTTACAAGGATCGAATCGCTCGTTAGAACTTAATGGGCTCTGATACTATGTTAAGACTTGGGGGTCCATCTTAAAAGGTCAATCTTATTAAGAGGAGTAGCTCAAGGCCTTTATAAATTAGTCTATATTTACATCTTTATTCGATGTGGGATTAAATTCCTTAACATGCCCCCGTAAGATGGTGGCTCGTTTGAGCAGATTTTAAAAGCATTATAATAGTCAATACATAAAACACATGTGAAACGCGACAGGAAGATTGATGCAAATGTGTACAAAGATATGGAAGTGGCAAACATGATGAGTCGGAGGGCTGCCTTTATTTTATCTTTTGTCAGAATTCTTTTTGATAAAGTTGAATTTGCTTTCAAATCAAAAATAAAGAAAGATTATTTTATTGTTATAGTTTTTTTTAAAACAAAAATTCATCCAGGTAGTCCAATAATTCAACAAATGTATCTATGTTCAGCCATGGGCAGACCCACATTGGGTCAGATAACCTACCCAATATTTTTGATTTGATTTTCTTTTTTCCCAAAATTTTTGTAATAGGCCTTTACTCCTGACTAGGGGTGAATTCAGGACAAATGATTAGTTAGGACGGATTGACTTTGATCGTTGACTCTCGACAATTAACGATCGTAATAGTCCGATCCGACCGATCGTTTATTTAAATTTGATTAAATAATATTAAAAATTATTCAATATATATGTAAATGCACTGAAACATAAAAAATATATACATAATTATGAACTAATTTATCCAACAAATTATCAGGTAGTCAAATTCATGATATACTTTTCTCTTTTTTGCATAAGATTCTTGTTTTTATGTTTACTATTATAGTCGTATGGACTAGATTCAACAAAAAATTTCTTACCATAATTATTAATTCTCACTTTTAAAATATATTTTCAACGTGCCTTAATAACTTATACGTTGCATCAAACACCTAACATGTGGAAAACATTTCATAAATAAGAATTTTGTTACTTGTACATCAAAATGCACTACAAAAAATTTATACTTTTCCTACAAAATTTCCATTGACAAATTGAAATTTGTAGGCCAAGTTTACTTTTTCCCATAAAAATGATGTTTTGTAGGGCTATGATTTGTTTCAAATTTTTAGATTTGTGCCTACAAAATTTCCGGAGACAAATTGAGATTTGTATGTGGAATTCATTTTTCCCCCACAAATATGACATTTTGTAAGGAAATGATTTGTTTTAAAATTTTCAATAATGGAAAGGCTTTTGCCTACAAAATTTTCATTGACAAATTGAAATTTGTATGCAAAATTTAATTTTTTTTCCCCACAAAAATGATGTTTTGCAGGGCTATAATTTGTTTCAGTTTTTTAGATTTGAGCCTACAAAGTTTTGGGAGACAAATTGAGATTTGTAAGAGAATATCATTTCCCCCACAAATTGAGATTTGTATGTGGAATTCATTTTTCCCCCACAAATATGACATTTTGAAGGGAAATGATTTGTTTTAAAATTTTCAATAATGGAAAGGCTTTTGCCTTCAAAATTTTCATTGACAAATTGAAATTTGTATGCAAAATTTAATTTTTTTCCCCCACAAAAATGATGTTTTGCAGGGCTATAATTTGTTTCAATTTTTTAGATTTGAGCCTACAAAGTTTTGGGAGACAAATTGAGATTTGTAAGAGAATATCATTTCTCCCCATAAAAATTACATTTCGTATGATTATAATTTTTTTTTTTTTCAAAATTTTCAATTGCTAAAAGATTTATGCTCACAAAAATTTGTATTTTTCCCGACTTAACAGTCAAGATATATTTTTTGCCAAAAAAACGTTCAACTTGCTTGTTGGCTAATAATTAGCGGAAATTTTTTCTTTTTACTAATTGTATTTTTAGTCCATACAAAATGTAATTTGAAGGAAAAAGATAAATCGAAAAAAAAAAGAAAAGAAAAAACTCCAAAAAGAGCAAAACCCTTTCCCCGCACGTCTTTCCCACCCCCAAATTTTGCCTCCATAAATTTTCACCAAAAATTTCTTCCCTCTACTTCACCGAAAATTTCTTCCCTCTACTCTTCATTACGTATTTCCCATCCTCTCAAACCTAATTCTATTTTACTTGTCTCAAAAACTATTGTAGATCCCATGGTTGCTATCCCGATTTCTTCAATAGACACGGTATCGATTTTGAGTCAAAAAATTTAGGCTTAATCTAGTTACTACAGATTTTGTATTCTTCTTCAAGTAGTCTTCAAGGTATGCCCATCAATCCTATTTTTTTTAGGTGCATAATAATAGGTATATGGCATGTTTGTCATACTCTTTTTAAATTTAGATTTAATCATACTTGTTGAATGAGTTTTATTTGTGTTTTGAAAAAATATTTTGGATTCATTAATGTTATATTCATTAAATTGGCACTACATGTCTTAATTAATTTATTGTCTTTTTGTATCTTTACACCATTTTGAATAAGGCTAGAAAATCGCTATAATATAAATAATAAATAAAATATAAAAAATATAATTTAATTTCTCCCTACGAATTGTTTCATAATAGCCTACACATGTTTTCCCTACAAACAAATATTTGTAGAGCAAAACAGGTTGTAGCCCACACAATATTTTTTATCATGTTGCCACAAATTCTTAATTGTGGGGAAAATGTATCTTAGCCTACAAATATTCTTTCCACAAAAAAATTTATTCGTAGGGAAAACGTGATTTATCCCACAACATAATTTGTGGGGAAAAGCGAAACCTTTTCGTGGGCAAACTTAACTTTAGCAGACGAATAATTTTGTCAGGGGACACCTTACGCGACAAATTGTATTTGTCTCCAAAGAGTTTGAAGGAAAACACTTTAGCCCACAAATTTTAAAAATTTGTCGTCTAATACATATCCCCTCGATGTTTGCCCTACAAACGTGCCTACAAAATTTTTTTGTCTGCAAAGATTTTTCCCCACAAATTCTTACATTTCCCTACAAAAAATATTTGTAGGGAAAACATAAAATTCTTGTAGTGATGGTACATAAGCGATTACTGAAAGTGATGTGAAAGGAAAAGATTGGATGAAAAATTAATTGTGTTTTAAACTGTCAAATGGTAGAGCGCCATGTGACATTATGTAGTTCCTTACGTAAAATTTTATGTACATATAACAAGATACGATACAAAAATGGCATGAAACTTGAACTCTGTACGCATCTTCTGTAGTCCAATTCTTGAAATATGTCAACATTTTTTTGGAATTTTTGCTTTTTGTGTTCACTTTGATAGTTCTTTTGCAATAGACTTTGCATGTGTATGGAATACTACTTCCATATTTAAAGTTAATTATCAGATAGTCGTATATTTTAATTAATTTCATTGAAGTCCCTGGATTTCTAGCTTCTTCAATTTAGGTTCAAACTTTTCTAAGTGTTCGTTTTGGCCTCTAAAATTTTAAAATCTTCCAATTAGCTTTTCAACTCTTTAAATCATTTCATAATACTTCCACGGAATTATAAAATTCTATCCTTTTACCCCCAATTAACATATAAAATCTTTTCCTTTTACATGATTCAACTTCAAAAAATGCTACCCAAAGAATTTTAACTTATCTTATAATCAATCATTGTGTGTTTCCATAGATTCGACCAGAAAATCGCCGCAAAGTCAGTATGAAAAATATAGGCAGATTTTCGACATTTTTGGGTAGCTGACTTTGCGGCGATTTTCTGGTCGAATTTTTTGGAGTTTGGAAGAGATTTGGGTGGTAATTGAAGAGGACATTGTGGGCTTTCCAACAGTATCAAAATCCGGCGATTTTGATGGTCAGAAGTTGCCGAGAAGTCGCCGTAAAGTCGCCCAAAAAATTGGAAAAAATCTAGGCAGATTTTTCCCCTTTTTTGGGCATCTTTTACGGCGATTTTCCGGTCGAATCGTTTGGAGTTTGGGGGAGATTTTGGGTGGTAATTGAAGAGGAGATTGTGGGCTTTTCTACAGTATCAAAATTCGACTGTTTTGGTGGTCGAAAGTGGTCGAAAAAGTCGCCCAAAAAACTGAAAAATGTATGACCTTTCAGTGACTGTTTCTGAAACTTTTTGTAACTTCAGTGACCGTTAGTGAAACATCCCGTAAACTTCAGTGACCGTTGGTGAAAGTTTTAAATTTCAGTGACCATTTCTGAAAGTGCCTGAAAGTTGAGTGACCGTTCATGAAAGTTTTGAACTTCAGTGACCATTTTGTAATTTTCATGTAATTTCAGTGATCATTTCTGAAATTAACCCAAAAAAAAATACTATTGCTAAACCAGTTTGATAAATTAGGTGGGAAAACTAACAACTCAAGAATGAATAGTACTTTCATATTCACTCTTTTATAGTAAAGGGGGTAATTGTATTAAATTACTTAAAAGTGAAAGAAAAAATGTCCAAGTTAAATTTGACTTTCTGCATCTAGAATATATAATAATCATCAATTATATTTAGGAAAAAGAAAAAAGATTTTTTTTTAACAAGATGAAAACTGATGAAACAACATCCAACGAGAAACTGCTTTCAAAATATTCTCTAACAGAATTAAGGCCCCATTGAGAAAGCAATGTTGATCAATAATACCAATATTACAATGTAATATAAAAGTATTGAAGCTATACCCATTGATCACATGGGACTAATTCACAAATCTTAGTATTTTTCATCTAATCCATTTCAATAAGCTTGTTAGCATAATAAATTAACGGGAGACTTAGTTTACATGGTTGGTGCATATAACTTATTTTCGTAGTGGACCCGTTATTTATCTGAAAGAAAAAAGTAGCCTAAACAATTTTGTAGTGGGGGCTTAAATCGTGAAGTAACATGATTAAAAACCATTGAAAATTTCATCCAAATTCACATTTTCACTTGCAAATTTATTTATTTTTTAAAGAAGTAATTTTTTAGCGAGGTTAAATATTTTTTGAATTAATGAAATTTATTTAACTATTTAGAGAAATATTTATATAAGTCATGGACAAAAAAGGAACTAAATGTTTATAAGCATATCAAGGTGTCCTTGTTTCTTAATTTGAAGTACAACTCACTCTACCTTGTAGTTTCAACTTTCCCTGGTAAAGGGTACTTTAGGGTTAATTTAATTGATTTTGAATTTAAAAATAAAAAATAAAAATTACTACCATCGTTGCTTAAGACGAGATCGAGTCCACTTAAATCTATGTAATGGAATTGATTATTGGGTCCACTAAAATCTATTTGTAGGATTCAACAAATGATTTACTCAAATCACACCATTTTTCTTGGAAAAATGACCAACGTAAAAGTTTCCCTCAAGTCTAAAGATACAAATTTGGGCCAAATTTTAAAAAGTGACTTAAAAAATAATTATGCAAAATATTTTAATATTTTGATCAGAACTTTAATTACGGTTATAAGAATCGTGCTCATAACCCCAATTCGAAAAGTTCTTTTCAGCGCACACGTCGTAACTTGATTTAGGATATTTTGTCAATAGTAGTAAATAGGAATTTTGTCAACTGTAGAATATATTTTTTTAACACTTTGTAGCTTAAGAAATTAATTTTTTCCATACCTTTTTTTTTTACGCATTTTTTTTATACTTATAAGCCTAATTCAATCGCATGCCTTCCCTTATTTGTATTAATTCTAGAGGGAGAAGAAAGAACTCATTGACAATAATAGAGGTGGATTTTGTAGTGGGAGAAGACCAGATAATTTTAGAGGAAATTACACCAACTAGCACTTTTCACTTTTATAATTACAAAAATGTCACCTTTTAAGATTCAGTTCAAAAATGTCACCTCTTAAGATTCAGTTCAAAAATGTCACTTTTGGACATTTTTGCTCTCACGAAATTTCTCAATACCCCACAGGTCGTGTCCTTATTTGAAAAAGAATTTGATGAAAATTCGTACTTGCTTGTCAGGGAATGTCCGTTACTACAGTAATTCTCGACAGATGAGTAAATCTCGATAGTTGAAATATCGTTCCCGATAGTTCATCTCAATAATTCTAGACAGATGAGTGCATAAAATTAGATAAAATTTTACTTGTCTACTAGATGGGTGCATAAAATCAATCAACATTACAGTTAAATAATAATTTAATTGTTTATATATATTATTTGTTTAATTGTTTATTTAAATAATTATTTAAAAAGTAAAGAAACAATTAAAATAATATGAAATAAATAATTAAAATAAGTAATTAAAATAAATAAACGAAATAACTAATTAAATATTAAGTATACATAAACAATTAAAATAATTGATAACATATTTAAATAAAAACAAAATTAAATATTAGATGAATAATTAAAATAAGTAATTTAAACAAATAATTAAATAAAGTAATGAAATATTAATGAAATAATATACGTAAACAATTAAAATAATTAATGAAATATTTAAAGAAATTAAATATTGAATAAAAAATTAAAATAAATAACTAATTAAATGTGAAGTAAATCATATACGTAAATAATAAAAAATTAAAATTAATTAATAATTAATTAATTAAACAATAAATAAATAAATAATATATGTAAATAATTAAAATAATTAATGATATATTTAAATAAACAAGTGAATTAATTAATAATTAATTAATTAAAATAAGTAATTAATAAAGTTAACATTTCAACTTCTTTTATCTTTTTTTTTTTTTTTTTTTTTTGTATTAACAAAATTCAAATTAGACAACATAATATACATATATCTAATATAAGATATTATTAAGGAGCATTAAATGCTCATAGAATTATGGGTCAAGGATAACATGGACAATTCACACCCAAAAAATGACATTTTTTTATCAAATCAAATTTTTTTTCCAAACAAATTGGTGTATTGTCACAAAAAGTGACATTTTTGAAAATTTCCCATAATTTTATAGTGTGAAAACTGGCTAAGTGGAAAGCAAATGACCTTGAAAACCATCACTTTCCCTCAGTCAATAGTCAATAATTGTGGCTTCAGAGAAACATAAAAAATTGAGACTTTTTTTTTTTGTCCACACATGTAACAGTAATATGTGAGGAGAAAACACAAATGAATAGGAATCCAAAAGCCTCTCTTTTAAGAGAGTAGTGATAGACAATATAATATACATATATCTAATATAAGATATTATTAAGGAGCATTAAATGCTCATAGAATTATGGGTCAAGGATAACATGGACAATTCACACCCAAAAAATGAATTTTTTTATAAAATCAAATTTTTTTCCAAACAAATTGGTGTATTGTCACAAAAAGTGATATTTTTGAAAATTTCCCATAATTTTATAGTGTGAAAATTGGCTAAGTGGAAAACAAATGACCTTGGAAACCATCACTTTCCCTCAGTCTCTCAGTCAATAGTCAATAATTGTGGCTTCAGAGAAACATAAAAAATTGAGATTTTTTTTTTGTCCACACGTGTAACAGTAATATGTGAGGAGAAAACACAAATGAATAGGAATCCAAAAGCCTCTCTTTTAAGAGAGTAGTGATTATGTTCTTCCAATTCTTTAAAATTCGATAAAAATGTGTTATGCCCAAGGTTCTATGAGGGACAGCAATGAACAGGCAAAACAATTAAAATTATTTTAGAAATGTCCTTTCCTATGCAATTCTTGACTGATAATTTTTTTTTACTTTCATTTTAATCATCATCATCACCAGGGACAGACTCAGATAACTTGGGTTAGGGAGTCATAATCAAAATTTATAGAATATCTTCTAATAAAAAAAAAAAAAAAAAAGGGCTAAAAAACAAGTTAAACAAATGTATTTATTTATTTTTTAAAGTGAGGGATCAATTGACCCTATAGGATCCCCTAGATCCATCCCTGATCATAGCTGATCCGTAAAGGATTTGAGAAACTTAAATACGTTGTTGGAATTTCATCCTTATATATAGAAAATCATAGTAGAATGGCTTACCCTGTGTGCTGTTAGTTGTGCCCTATTCCTCATTGAAAGTTGCAACAGATTGAAAAATTATGGTCTGGACTTGATGGGCTCGAAACCAATGTTTAAAACTCTTGTGGCTTTTCCATTTAGGAAGAGAAAAAAAACAAAATTAAAGAATAAAAATTGTTTATAAATATGTACGTATATGTGTCTGTAGGTGTGTTCATAAAGGCACTGGTATCACAGAGCTGAATGGAAATAAATGCAACCAATACAAAACCTCTGATTAGATGTCGAAAAACATAATCTAATATTCATTGAATTGTCACCATTGAATCATGCAATATAGACTCTTCTCCCATAAACACTATTGTGACTTTTAAATAGTAATGCTAGTGCTTTCACACCACCTAGGTGGCGTGAAAGTGATAGGACATCATAAATGTAACTAATTTATTTGCTTTTAAGGTGATATATCAATTAATGACACTTGCGTGTTACCTAGTTGTTTAACTTTGATTGTACTAATTAACATTATTTGAATTTTAAATCACTATACAGTTTTGCTACAAGTACAGAAAAAAATTAACAAAATTCTTATAGAAAGACACCTGACAGTTTTTCATTGATTTTTAACACAACAAACATAGATAATGCACCATACAACTGTGTTGCCAAGGCAGCATGTGTACCATGTCTGTAAATAATTTTCTATACCTACGGAATTATTCATCACTATACAGTCTATATTGGAGTTGCATATTGTCAATCTGATTAGTTTCTTTCTTCATCAAACCATTTTCAAATGCAATATAAAAAATACCCATTGTTGATATAGGTATACAACCGCTTCAGCCATCTCTTCTTTTACCCACTCTTCTAGTAAATCTTTTGACCTTTATGTAAAAAATGGTCAGATTTTAATAATTGTAACCCAAATAAACATTCTCTACTAGATTGAAATGTACGAAACGGCTGTCACCAGCCTTTATAAGAAATGTCACTTTCAACAATCACATAAATGATCGTAGAATATACATATTTGGTGGTTGATAATATATAATGACCAAAATCAATTGGTCTTTCCTTGGTTGGCAAACAGGTGTTGGCGAATGTATTTAAGGACTAAAAGTATGTTTGATCGTTGAATGTATTATTTCAGTAACTAAATAATTGGTTGTATTGGCAACCAATTCTTTTTTTCAACAACCACTTGTTTGGTTTTTATATCAACTATTTTTGTTGTTAAAACACAATGAAAGCAATCAAATTTTAGTTGTCTTTCATTTCAACAATGAAAAAAATTAGGATTGGACAAAACTTTCGAACTGAATTGGACCGAACCCGGCCCGACCCGAACCAAGCGGTTCTTATTAAATTAAATACCCGAACAGATATCTGTATCGAAAAATCAACGGTTCTACTCAATTCTCAATTCTAGACCCAGAACCAAATCTTCCTAATATTTTTAATTATTTAAGTAAACTAAATTATTTTATTATATTCTAAATAAGTTTGTTAACTAATTAATTTAGCCAAAACCCAAAATATGATTTTCCTATTTCTAATTTCAATCCAAGCCAACTTAATTTAATTGACCTAAGTTTTACCGAAATCAATTATTCACTATAGCGCCGTTTCAACAATTCTAAAGAAATCGAATTGGAAGACTACACCTCTTTTTATTATTGTAAGTTCACTATCTTTCGCTTCCTGTGATTTTAACAATCAAATCTATAAAAAAAACTCAATAAAGAGAGGTGCAAAAAAATACATAAGATTGAACTACGTTTTTTTTTTTTTATAAAAACTAAGATTAAACATATCATTAGTAGAGTTAATGTTGTGTTGTTGTAAATTATAAACATTTTAATTACTGTGTGGAACTTAATAATTGAATAAAACTGAACCGAATGGAACCGAATCCTTACGATTTTATAATTAAATTTGGACCCGACGATTCCACTTACTAAATACCCAAAAATTTGGGTGGGGTTCGGTTATCTTTAAAATCGAACTAGGCCACGTCCGACCCTAAATAAAATGGTCGTAAAAAATTAAAATTGACAACCAATTTTATTTCAAGAGCTACTTGATTTGTCGTTGTATTAATTATTTTTTGTTAAAATATCATTGAAACAACCAAAATTTAGTTGCATTTCTTTTCAACAACAAAACAAGTAAAATTATTTTAAATATCAAAATATTAAAATAAAGAGAAATATACTTGTCAACGGTAATATTAATGGATTCATAATTTTCACACATTCATATCATACTACAAACAAATCTTTTTCACAAACATAAACAATTATAAAAAGCGAAGAAAGCCAATTGTAAAAAAAAAAAAAAAAAAAAAAAAAATTAACAAGAACTAAAATTTTCATGGCATTGAATAAATTAAAATATCCCAGCATCAACTACAAATATATGTTAATTATATAAAATATCATGACTTAAACAAAAGATTACTTCTAGTTCAACCAATCATGTTCTAAACATAAAAAAACATGCAGATGTAGAGTCAGAAAATATTGCCCCAATAGAGAAAAAATAAAAATAAATAAATATCATCAAGTCATCCAAAATAAAGTCAAAATAATTAATTATCAGCATTTAAACCATTGGATGGAGATGCATCAGGTTGAGTAGGTCAAAGAAGAAACTCTTTTGGAATGTGATTTAAGAATATCTGCACATATTTCAATTGAGAATGAAGATCTTGAACCTCATTCCGTAAAACGGCATTTTTTACACAAGTACAACAATTTTCCAACATTGTCTTCTTTAGAGTCTTTTTTTTTTTTTTTTTTATATCAATGTAGCTAAATCTCTTGTCCAAAACTTGCTCACATATTCCAAATTCTTTCAAAAGCACAAGTTGCTCATTTGTGTCTAGTTGAGAATCCTATTCTTGTAAAAGATCGAGCATTTGATTCTATGGACATGTAAATTATAAATAAAGATTAGAATTTTGAAATATATATTATTTCATTATAACAAATAAAACTACTTACGTAATGAGACTCCGCTTCTTTAGTTGTCCACCCGCACTCATTACTACAATGCATCTCATAGAAAATTTTGATGTGACCTGGTAGTTCATTTGTAAGTGAATCCACCTGTTAAAAAAAATAGGATCGATGTATAAAATTCTGGAAACAAAATATTTTATCATTATTTATGACTTACCATTTCACGTGCATGTGCATCATAAGATTTCAATCCTTGAAGAGTTACCTTTTTTTTTTTTTTTTCTTTTTTTGCATTTTTTGCTTTGTTGACTTCAGACTTTTTGTTTTGCAGAAGAAGTATCATAATAACAATCAAATCAAAAATCAAATGAATAGAAAAATACATAAAAATGAGGAAAACACTTCCTAACACACTCTAAAAACAACAAAGATCATAATGTTAACACACTCTAACTCAAGTTATACGTGAATATCAACTAAATAAATTTAACACACATCAAAAGGGTTCCAATTAACAACTATAGAGAGTAATTGCAAGTTACTAATCTACTTGTTCGATGAATTTGCTTTCAATTGAGGCATAGATTTCTTCAAGAACATGTACTATAAAATAGTATTATTGAATAGTACTAACCTTCATCTCATCATTTGCAAAATAATTTCAAAGAAAATTTCAATCACTTAGCTCTAGTATATATATGCAAGCTCGTTCTTTTCCAAGTGTAATATCTTTATTACCACTCATGCCTTCAAAGTTTTTATGCAGTTTACAAAGATACTCCTTCCACTTCTTGTTCATTGAAAGATCAATAGCATCTTTGATTGACTAGTTCAACTCAAACTCGAATTTTCCCTTCGAAAAATGTTATAAGAGAAAAAATCGCACATATATACATAATGAAGAGTGACATGTAAAGTGAAAGAGAAGTACATTCAGATGATCCAAAAGTGGAGTCGTAGATGCTTCACCAATCTCTTTCCATTTTTTTTACAGCTAGAGGTGAACGAACAATAAATCCAATTTCATTAGCCCAAGCACATGCATTCTCTCCAGTAACTTCTCCATTTTTGTTAAATTCTACTTGCAATTTATGTTTAGTAGTAATCACATCATGTTCACTTCATTTTCCCCGCGTAGGACCTCGTCTTCTTTATTTACGAAGAGGCTCTATAATAAAAATATTATCATATGTCACATAATATAATGCTTACCTAAGTATTAACACTAAACAATAAGATGAAAAATAAGAAATCAAATGCAGACACTTGGTTTAAATATAATGTAAAATGATAGAAAATTCCCCACAAGTACTTGAAACAAGATTTTCAGACTGCATCATTGAACAACCATCTTCATGCGTTGGAAGAGAACTGATGGTACAAACTATATAAATAAAAACACATATTTAAAGTGAATAGCATACATGGATTTAAAAGCTAATAAAAATGTGTGCATAATTAACTTACCTAAATATTACAATTTACATTGCAAAGTATTTCACACAATTACTGATACTAGAGTATATATTCTAATCGGCATCATTTTCTAACACATCATTGTCATTTGCACTAGCCTCTGAATCATCATTATCTAAATTGGGTAAATCATTCTCGTACTCATCTCTGAAATCATCATATTGTCGTCGATGGAATCATAATCTTCTATCGAAGTTGCTCATTTTTATTTTGTATGATATTTTCAACAAGCATAATTGGTTCAATATAAAATATTTGTTGGGCTTGATATCGGCAAGAATGAATGGATCATTTTTGCATCATTCACTTGCAATGCTTATAGACGTGATGTTACAATCTTGATGTATCTTTCTTTTCTTTTTGTTTATATCGAACCACTTGCATCAAAACAAATAAGCATGACACCCTTTTATATAGCATAACTCTATAACTTTTGTCAATACTCCAAAAAAATCCATATTTTTATTATTATGGAAACCATGAACACAAACACCACTATAGTCGTTGTTCGTTTATCATCAAGTGCTTTGGTAAAATTTTTGACTCCATTGACCACACAACCGGTATACAAGTTACCTCGAGTGTCTGGATGACATGTTAAAGCATATAAATAATCGGTTCCTTCAGGTGATCAAACACGGCACAATTTTATTATTTGCAACATTGTTTCATACAATTATTAATATCTAAAAGGTAATATAATCATATTATTAATTACGGAAACCAACTTACACGGTCCTCAAACCACTTAGGAATTGTGATTTCTTGAATTTTTTATAAGTTCTGACACCTTGTTTTTTTTAGTTCTCCCATATGTTCACTTCATAAATAAGAAAATATAGTAATAGCATAATTAAGCAATTAGAAGATCCATCACCTTATCAACAAACATATCTCCACTGTAATTGTTTAATCGCTAAATGCATTGACAAGTACGGAATCAACTCATATTGACCTAAACCCTGCCATCAATTCAATCACCTTCAAATTATTTTTAACAATGGTTAAGTGATTGCTGTGTTAATTAATATGCATTTGGGATTAATAACAACTTAGTTTTACCAACTCAAAATTCATCCAATTATACAATAATTTTCAAACGTCAATAATAACTATAAGTTGCTATGTTCTCATTAATTGGGTCTTACATGGATAAGCAAGATATAAAAATAAGTACAATTAGCACTACTCAGTCAAAAATCATAAATTGGAATCCAACCATGAACTCATCATTAGCCGAAATGGCAGTCCATAAAGCGCTTACAAATTAGTTCCATGAAAATGTCTGTTCACGTGAGGAATATAGGTTCTTGGAAGATGTTTTACGTGACGAGTTCATCATTGTTGTCGGCGAGGAAGAAAAAGTGAGTCTATTCTGGGAAAAGGGAAACTTTACACAAGGCATTTTTCACTCGTTAAGAACAGATACACACTTTGGAATCTAAATTTTGTTGTATAGAGGATGGAATTGAATAGCGAATGCGCCCAATCCGAGAAACGAAAAGTGGTTTATGATATTTTCAAATTTTAGAAATTCTCTCTTTTTTCTTGGAATTTTCTATATGTAAAGTCACTAAAAAAAAGGGGAAAAAGGTCGACTCAGATAGTCGAGTCTACCCACAAAATTAAAGTAGAACTGTTACAAAATTAAGCCTAACGAAATATAGGGATACTTTTCATGTCATACGATGATGCCCCCCTTTAACACTTGCCAAAAAACGCGGCTTCCGTGACAGATTTTGCCGTTGCTAAACTCGTCGTAAGCAATAGAAAGTAGAGTTGCATTTCATTTCCTTTTATTTTCCCTAATTTTATTTAATTCACTCGGCCAAGCATTACACTAAAATAAAATTTTCTAAATTATACCCGGAACATATTATAGTGATCAATAGCAACACACCCATTGCTGCCATCTGAAATACCACCTGCCAATCCAATAAACATATTCTTAGCAATGGACAAGGAACACACAGATACACGCTTTTGTTAAGGGATATAATCCCACATCGAATAAAGATGTAAACATAGGCCAATTTATAAAGGCCTTGAGCTACTCCTCTTAACAAAGTTGACATTTTAAGATGGATCCCCAAGTCTTAATATGGTATCAAAGTCCATTAAACTCCAACGAGCGATTCGATTCTTGTAAGACTCAAAAATATGAGCATATGGATTTCAAGATTGGTCTGCTCAAACGAGCCACCATCTTGCGGGGGCATGTTAAGGGATATAATCCCACATCGAATAAAGATGTAAACATAGGCCAATTTATAAAGGCCTTGGGTTACTCCTCTTAACAAGGTTGACCTTTTAAGATGGATCCCCAAGTCTTAATAGCTTTTGCACACACGAGAAGACTGAAAAAAAGACAGTAGACCAGGTTGTTCCTTTGTGAAAACATCCCAATATATACTCATTCCTTTACTTCCTACATTCCATCCACCTTCAACCAGGTAGCCATTAGTAGGACTCCGACCATAACATAATCGACAGATCCAAGACGCACTCCTACAAGTAAAGGGAGTTCGAATAGATATTGGTTGTGCTCGAAAAGTTATGAATCGATTTACAAGACCAATCCCATCTCCTTTTCAGGGAGAGCTAATGTTTGTTGGATATTTTGGTTTACACTGCTTCATACCCAAAACAAAAAGAATGAAGCTACGTCTAACGTTAAACTTGGAGATGGAAGTCTTTTTTCGTTTCTCAACGTTGAAGTAAAACCAAGCTCATGAGCTCATTATCCTAGGTTGGAACAAGTTGATAGGATCCCCTTTTTTACGTCCCCATGTCCCCCGTGTGCGTTTCAATTTTGATGAACTTCTTTTTACTTTCTGCAATTCATGGAAGAATGACTAAGTAAATATAAATAACTCACTTCTTGGTCTTTGATCCCCTCAGTCACTACGAATGCCCTCGATCAGTACAATGGGATGTGTCTAAGTCACCAATTCCTGGACTATGTAATCTACTGGGTTACGGACGGGCATTTTACCAGAGGTTTCTAATCTACCCTTGTGTGATTCCTGTTGGAGCATATACTCGAGATGGGTGCATGACGAATGATTTTAAAGTAGACTCCCCATTCATTAGATGGAGAAGATCATCAAGATTTCGTGATTCGCTGTCGAACTTATTCCAATTCCAAGTGCTCGAATCGAATTGGTATTGATATACCGATTCGATCCGAGCTCTCTTATTGAATTGCTCATTCAATGAGCATTCTCAATATTATACCTTGAAGAGGACTCGAAGACAAAATTGTTTCAAGCACCGATAGAACCGGAAGCACCCATTCTTTCAAACTTTCAAAGAAATGAGGACGGGTTATTCACATTTCAATTGATGGTAGAGGCAAATTGAAAGCTAAGCAGTACCAGAAACAATGGTATCTCCAATTATAGCTCTTCTGGGATGTAAAATATATCTCTTCTCACCGTCCTCATAGTGTATGAGACAAACGTGTGCATTTCGATTAGGGTCGTATTCTATGGTTACGATTATACCATATATGTCTTTTAAATATATCTCTTGTCACCATCCCCATAGTGTATGAGACAAACGTATGCATTTAGATTAGGGTCGTATTCTATGGTTACAATTCTACCATATATGTCTTTTTCATTCCGTCGAAAATCGATTTTACTATATAGATTCTTATGACCTCCCCCTCTATACCTTGCGGTAATGATTCTGCTAGCATTACGACCTTTACCACAATGATGTTGTCCATAGATCAAATTATTTCGTGGATTGGATTTCACTTGGGGAGATATAGCTCAGTTGGTAGAGCTCCACTCTTGCAATTGGGTCGTTGCGATTATGAGTTGGATGTCTAATTATCCACTCAGAAGGGAATTGTTATAAATGATTGGGAATCGTAAAATAATTTATTTGCATCTCATGTTTTTAAATAAATAAATAAAAATCATAAACAAAATTAAGAATAATTATTTACTTCACGTTTTAAAGAAAGATAACAATATTTTGGGACAAAAACATTGATTAAGGATAAGATTTGCTAGTTTATGAATGGTTATAGATTTGAATATTATAAAGGTTAAATGGTTAACAATTTTTAACATAATTAAAATGTGATGTATTTATAAAAGAATATGGTGTGATTTCAAACTCTCTCAGTATATGACAAAGCCCTTCTTGAGCCCATCTTTTAATATATATATATATATATATATATATATATATATATATAATGGAGAATGTTTGGCTAAAAATGAAGAACCTTTTTTTTTTTACATGAGATATTCTTTTATTGTAAGAATGTATGATTGAAGATGAGTTTGAGAAAAAATGAGTTTTAATTTTTAAAACACGAGTTCACATAATTTTGGAGTTTCTCACAATTAAATTATAAACGTTTTCCATACATGTGAAAGTAGGACCATACGACCACATAATTTTGTAGTTTACAAGTGAAAATTACATTTGGGGACCCAAAGTTCACTGTTAGGCAAGTTCTGTGTGAAAGTAGGACAATACGACCATAATTTTCTAGTTTACAAGTGAAAATTACATTTGGGGACCCAAGTTCTCTATTAGGCAAGTTCCGTGGTCCAATTTTTTATATACTTCAACGACATTTGCAAGTTCTTTTGTAATATGTTTTGCATATGTATAAAATACTACTTCAATAGTTGAAGTAAAAAAAAAAAAAAAAAAACACATTTTATCTTAATAATCTAATTCTTACATTTTGAAAATATGTTTTAAATGTCCTTATAACTTGTAAGACATTCTATTTTCATGAGATACTCAACACTTTTCATACATACAAACTTGAACTCAGAACATGCACTTGTTCGAATATCATGTTGTATAACTTCTAAAATTTAAACCTTTAAAGAAGGGTAAATTTAGTTTGCAATCACCAAACTTTCAGTAAAATCTCAATTGGGTCATTAAACATTCATTGTTACAATTGGATCACTGAATTTTAATTAATTTTTAATTGGACCACTAAACTTCAATTTAGTTTTAAATTTCACCACTTTCTTGAATACCAAATTGATGCTAAATTGCCCGTCTTACCTAATATATCTTCTACAAAATTGTTTTGTGGTATGCCCTCTTAATTTTAATCTAAGACATTTCCATAATCCTCGTGTTACAATTTTTGTTTCTAAAGCGTCACCTTAGCGATTATATGGAAGATCAATTACAATAAAATTGTTAACTAAGTAGTTTTCATCAATTTAGGCTCGATAGGCGACGAAAGGTTAAAGAGCAATAAAGCGTATTATTTATTTGTCCTAAACATTTTTTAGAATAAAATGAGTGTTGAAGTTTAGGTACACGATATGATAATAAATAAATAATGCAGATAAAGTACTCACCAAGTAGCACCCAACGTTTGGCTACCACATTATACTTGTTAAGACTCAGACAGTAGCATCGATATCCTTTTTGTAGACGAGAGTAACCCAGAAAAATACATTTTAAAGATCTTGGATCTAATTTAGTTACATGGGGACGAACATCACGAGCATAACAAGTGCTACCAAATATCTTAGGTTCAATAGAAAATAAGGGTTTAGTAGGAAAAATAATACTATAAGGAGTCTCACCATGAAGAACGAACAAAGGCATTCGATCAATCAAAAAAAGGCGGTGGAGACTGCATCAGCCCAAAATTGTTTAGGGACGTGCATTTGGAAAAGGAGTGCCCTGGCTGTCTCAAGAAGATGTCGATTTTTTCTTTAAGCCACACCATTTTGAGAGAGGGTGTCAACACACGAGGATTGATGAAGAATACCATTCCGAAGCATGTAAGTCTGAAAGGAATCGGAAAAATATTATTTGACATTATCACTTCTCAATATATGTACAAAGACGTTAAACTGTGTTTTAATTTCAGCACAAAAGGCACTAGAGTGAGAAAATAATTCAGAACGATTCTTCATTAAATAAAGCCAAGTCACACGAGAAAAATCATCAATAAAGGTAACAAAATACCGAAATCTAGTTTTAGACACAACAGGACAAGGACCCAAACATCTAAATGAACTAACTCAAAAGGAAAACTAGTTCTTTTATTGACTCTAGGAACTGAAGATAGACGATGATGTTCCGCAAATTGACACGACTCACAATCTAAAGATGATACACTAAGAAACTGAGGACATAATTTCCTCAACAAGGATAAAGATGGATGTCACAACCGACAATGTGCTTCAAAATGGGTTAAGACACATGAACACGCAATGGCAATGGACTTGGGCACCTGAGTATCCAGAATATAGAGACCACCTGATTCATGTCATTTACCAATAATCTTCTTCTTCATAAGATCCTGAAAAACACAGTAATTAGGAAAAAATGAGACACGACAGTTTAGGGTCCGAGTAAGTTTGCTCACGAACATTAAATTAAAAGAAAATTGTGGTAGACTTAAGACAAAGGATAAGGAAATTAATGGAGTTGGATTAATAGTGCCAGAATCGAGAACACAAGAAGTAGAGCTATCGGCTAAAGTAACATTGGAATGAGATGTATGCGGTTAAAAAGAAAATAATAGACTAGAATTACCTGTTATATGATCCGTGGCACCAGAATCAATGACCCATTTTGAAGAGGGGAAGATAAGACATGTATTAGGTTTACCTGTCTCAGCAATGGCAGAGGTAGGGTGAGATGAATTCTTCAATGTTTTTTGGTACTGAGTGTATTTGGCAAACTCATTTGTAGAAACTGTAACGGTCTGCTCAGAGGATGAGATGGGTGTAGCAGTAGTAGTTGCAATATGAGCTGAGTGAGACTTCTGAGACTTATTGTGCAATTTTTGGCACGAGTATTTGGTATGACCCAGTTCATGACAATAGTAGTAGACAACTCTCCCTTCATTCTGACTTCGACTGATTCGACCACCTGTACCCCCGTCTCTTGGATGACCTCTACTACTGTGACTCATAAGGGCACTAGAAGGCTGAACAAATGGAGGAACTGAAGTATTAGTATCTATGTTAAGTACTCTAGTGAAGGTTTCTTGTAGAGATGAAATTTCAACATTTGAGAGAATTTGGGATTTAGCCGTCTCAAACTGAGAAGGAAGACCAACTAAAAAACTCATCACAGTCATTTGCTCCCGTTGAGCTTGCTGAACTTTCATATCTGAACTAAAAGGTAACAAGACATTTAGTTCTTCATAGATCTTTTTGAAATTCATAAAATAAGCTTGAAGGGACTGATCTTGTTGTTCAGCACGATAAAAACCCTTACAAACTTCATAAATACATAATACATTTTCTTTCCCAAAGTACATAAATTCTAAATATTCCGTTAATTCCTTAACATACTCATAGTGGTTAATCAGATTGATTATCTTCGTGTCAATGGAATTACAGATTTGTAAGAGTAATCGGGCATCATCTCTTAGCCATGTCTGGTGAGTAGTGTTCGTTGGTGGATCTTCAGTAAGATGATTGTCCATAGAAATACTCCGCAAATAAATTCGAACCGTCTTACACCAATCTAAGTAATTTTGGACATCACTTGAATTACGTTAGTCATAACTAAATTATTTTGCTCGTCAGCCATAGAGACAAACCACAAGAGCCAAATATCAAATCAAAGAAGCAGTCAAAGAATTAAAACGACAATGTTCCAAATCCAAAAAGTAACAGCCCAAAATAATAAGCCCAAATAACCACAAAATTAGCCAATTAGCAGCAGCAACCGACCAAAAATATTTTCAGCCCAATTAAATAAATTCAAATTGGTATCAAGCCCAAGTCAAGTCCAGGCCCAGTATGAAATATATCAACCCCAGTACTGAAAACCCAAATGAATTACCTTCGATCAAGCCACCCACACGAAAATGCAGTCCGAAGAAAACCCAACCGGCGAGAACCTGAGGTGCAGCCGCCGATACAGCCGAAATCTGCCACGCAATCCGAAAACCTGAAGTGTAGCCATTCACCCTGCTGTCGACGCCAAAGGAGAAGCTGAAATCTGTGCCCGCAACCAAACGGCACAATCGTCGATTGTACCACCAAGAGTAGACGCCAAAAACTGCCGATTAGTCCGATAAACCAGCAGATGAGGCTGAAATCGCCAGCAGCCAAAGAAAAGAACGACGGTCACATAAACAAGTAACTACCGAATACTATGTTCTTCCAAAATCGAGACCGCCAAGAATGTCAAAAACAGAAAATCGAAACCTAATTATGCTCTTTGCTTTGATTCCATGTTAATTGGAGAGAAAAATAATTTCATATTTATTACACAAAACACGGTACATATATATATACATTGGAGATTCTATATTAGGAAGGATCCTAGGGTTTCCTATAATTAAGGATGTATTCCTTGCAGTTGTACATTCCATAACAGATACCAACTAAAAGAAAATCTCCAAGTTGTCTGGCACTCTTTAGAATCTAAATATTCAAAGCATAAAATGGTGAAGAAAGTTACTTGAACTGTAAACTTTTAAAGAAAACTGGAACCATGGGAAGTAGAAGCAAAATGACACTAAAGAGGACAATCGAGCTATATCTTCACAAGACATGTTCAACGACCACGTTAATTTGTAAAATTTAATTATGGAAGTTCCAATTATAAATATACCTCCACATGTCCAGCATGAAAAAGATCAAATGTCCCATCGATGTACACCACACGAGCATTAGGTCCAGGCCCCTAAAAATCAAACAAAATAACAGGAATCACCAAAATACATCAAGAAAAGAATACAAGTCTTTACTGAGAGGGAGATTCAAGGGGGGAAAAACAATTTTTTAGAGATACTTCTAAAAACAAAACAAAATAATGCCGTTCTTCAATCTCCACAATATGTGATGTTATATATATATATATATAACAATCGGAACTTTGTCTGCTTATCCAGTTGAATATAATTGCAGCCACTAAGAAATTTAGATTTACCTGTTCATTACATAACTTTTTGTTGGACCTTTGTCATAGGTAATGATTTCAAAAGTTTGATTCTTCAAATTCAGCATGAAACGAGACCTGAAAAGGAGATCTTAAAAGCTTCAATCCTGATATGAGGTCTCGGGGAAATTTTGCCACTTTGGTCTTCAGTATTGTAGCATGAACACTTTAACTAGGGTAGCGTGTTCGTATTCGATACGTGTCGGACTCGTATCGATACCGACACTCTCCGAACACTTTTAATTCAAAGTTATTAGCAAATAACAAATAAGTATTTATATTTAAAATATTTCAAGAAAAATCAATAATAAGTATAAAACTAAATTTATATTAAATAAATGAAGAATTTTAAAAAATTTAATCAACGTGTCGATGATGTATCGCGTCGATACTTTTTTGAAAAATAATGTGTGGACGTATCTGACACGTATCGTGTTGGACACACGTGTCCATGTCAATGCATCATAGATCTTCACGAATTATACTTCTTAGTTCTTCGAGTAAAGGTATTAATCTCTTTCTTCTGTCGTTTGCTGAGCCGCATCAGTGAGAATTTTATTAGAACGGTACATCACAATCAGGCTTGCACAACATCAAGTTCACAATATCTACACTAATTGATGAACAAAAAAATAAAAATAAAAAAAAACTCTCACCATGTTAAAGATATTCACACTCACCTTTGTATGAATGATGACAGTTGCAAAATAGAGTAAAGTTACCTTGCCATTTGAAAATTGGACAATTCCTCTTGATGTTCGTAGAAAATGAGATATATGGCCACCTTTAGCCAGAGATCCCCTACTCTGGCTATCATTTAAGTTTTCTGATTCGCCATGTGATGTAGGACAGTTAGCCTTGGAGTTTGAAGTAGATTTGGACCGGAAAGCTACTAAAAGGGGAGTTTCAAAGAAACGAGCATAACTTTCAGCTCGTGCGTCAGAATTTCTATTATAATATGTTTTCGAAAATGGGAAGCGACGTTATTTCCAAGTCCAAAATCGCAGTTTAAGGCGGGTCGTCGAGCGTTTGAGGTTTTAACGTTTTTTTCATTTTTGCGTTTTATGTCTATTTTTGTCTTTTCGCTTAAATTGGGGTTTTGAGAGACTATTTAAACAATTTTCGTCTTGAATAAAGTAGTTTTCGATTTTGAGTCTAATATTTTCTTGTGAGTTCCATTTTTAGCGTAAATCTCTGGACTTCCGTTCTGCGTCACCATGGCCGGGTGATTCAGAGCATTCTTTATTGACTTTAATATCCTTATCAGAAGAAACTATCCTTCCTACAGGCATGTCAGTTCAAAGATTAGTGCAAAAAAAAAAAAAAAAATTTGAAATTAGTACATTACATTAATATCCCGAGGAACGAGGAACGTGACGTGAAGAAAATATAAAATTTTATGTGGTTCTAAAGTTAGTTCAGATTTACTACAATCCGGCTCTGTAAAATTTCAATATCCCTAAGTGCCATTTTTAATTTTTGATAAATGAATTAAAGACCAGAATAAATCAGAAGGCGTATACAATCACTAGCCCGACCAAGCTGAAAAACGTCGAATTGTAGGTACTCCGTGTCCAGAATAGTTACCAAGTGTTAAGGAATAAATATTTCATATCGAATAAAGATAAAAATATAGACCAATTTATAAAGTCTTGGGCTACTCCTCTTAACACTGTTGAACTTTTAAGATGGACCTCACAAGTCTTAATATGGTATCATAATCCATTAAAATCTAACGAGCAATTTGATCCGATTAATACTAAAAAATGAGCATACGGATTTCAAGATTGATCTGCTCAAACAAGCCACCATCTTGCGGGGGCATGTTAAGAGATAAATATCCCACATCGAATAAAAATGAAAATATATATCAATTTATAAGGTTTTGGGCTACTCCTATTAATAAGGTTGACCTTTTAAGATGGACCCTCAAGTCTTAACGTGGTATCAGAGCCCATTAAGTTTCAACGAGCGATTCGATCTGATCAAGACTAAAAAAAATGAGTATACGAATTTCAAGATTAGTATGCTCAAACGAGCCACCATCTTGCAGGGGCATGTTAAGGGATGTAATCCCATATTTAATAAAGATGAAAACATAGACCAATTTATAAGAATTTGGGCTACTTCTCTTAACAAGGTTAACCTTTTAAGATGGAACTCCCAAGTCTTTACACCAAGAAACTTACCTAGAGTGGACTGAAATCTCTCTCTCGCACACACGCACGTGCAAAATCTACTGCTTATCGACTTCTAGAGTTATCTTTCAAGTAAACATTGTTTACCATAAATTGTAAAAAAACATGGTATAAGAGGATTAGAATACCTACAATATCTGTGCTGGAGACACCTTCAGTGCGTTTTATCTGCTTGTTGCGACCAGCTTTCTTTGCTAGAGCATAAGCATCAGTTCCACCAGGAAGAAGGCAGGGATCATCACCATGTATAATATAGTGAATATTGTGCTCATTGAAGAGACGCTTCATAAACTCCTCCGTAATTGCATAGGGAGCATTAGCAATAACTTCATCCACCCACTTCAGCCCGCTAACAAGGGCCAGCCTGGAAATTACTCAAATTAGATTGCAAGTTTAAATGTTTTGCCTGGATTAGTCCCCATGAATTACAATAGTCAAACTGATTTGTCCACAAAATCTGATGCCAATAAAAGATAGTTTCTAGTTTGTGTTGTAGCTCTGAATTTTAGCAAAAAATATACACCTTCATACAAAACATGCACTGAAAGGACAGACGAGACAATCAGACTCTAATCCTGCTGCATATGGCAAGCATACAAGTGTATCCATCCAGCATTTACCAAAATGCGGACGCTGTTCATTTTATATGTAATCAGCAAATATCAATTCAAATGTATAAGTTTACAAATTCACATTACTCTTTCTTAAATTTATAATGAAAATGTATTAAACCTAATAACAGAAACTTTTACATAAAAATAATTGCAATGTATTTATACCTCTCTTGCATAGATAAAACAGGAGGGCCTTTGTTGGCTAAGGTTTCTTCATCACTAACTACTCCAACAACCAATTCATCACCCAATGCCTTGGCTTGCCGCAGGGCATTTGCATGCATGGCCGTAGTGCATCAGATCAAAACACCCATCCATGTAAACACGTATGCGTTTCTTTTCATAATTCTTCCTATGAAAAATCCTCAAGTCGGTTAAAAAGTAAGGCAGCGATTGAACGCCAAAGTAGCTTTTGCAAAAACCAAGCAATGCACAAGTAAGCATTATACCACCAAACAGATGTGGGTAGTGCTACACCCCATCCCATATCCGATTACTGCTCTCAAAATCCGTTTGAAACTTCTGTTTTTTGTGTTTTGAGGCCCTGGAAGAGGCCTTTTTCTCAAATATACGAGGAGACACAAACCTTGCAATTAAACTCCAAAACAAAACATCGAATAATGAATACAAAGACACTAAGAAAACTGAATCTCCTTAATAAGAATACTGGCGTTAATCCAAAAATTGACCCAAAAAAAAAAAAGAAAAAAGAAAAGAAAAGCTTTAACGAATAAAAACATAGATCCTATATGAAATTCTTGAATTATATTGACAAGATATCAAAAAGATTTGAAATTTGCTCCAAAAATTCATCCTACATTAAATCAAAACACAATAACAAGATCTTTAATCCAATTCACATAAAGAAACCTAAACAAGAAATTAACAGATTACATTCTAGAATTTACTTCATGCAAATCAAGCAAAATCTAAATCGAGCTCAAAATTGATAACAAATGACACAAAAGATCACGAATTTCCAAACGATTCAAAAAAGGGAATTGCAGTAAAAGAACCCGAGTGAAGGGAAATGTTGAGAGATTCAAAAAATTCCAGAAAAATGGTTGGATTATATTTATAATTTATATGTATATATCAAAAAAACAAATCTCAAGAAAAAAAAATTATTCTTGAATTATATTGCATTGAAACTAACGCCTTAGCAGAAATTAAGGTGTCGTTCTCTTTGCTGTTTTCAAACCGTTTTCTGTTTTCGATTTTAGAAAACGGTGAAAACGTATTATCTTTCTCATTTTCGAAAACACGTTTTCGAAAACAAAGAAAATATTTGTACACAAAACACAAAATGACTTTTTTTTTTCATTTTGGGCGTTTTCAGTAGAAAACTTGAAAACACGGGAAAGGCTATTATTTTCAAACTCTTCCTTCTCTCTCTGGTTATCTCTGCTCGCTCTCTCTTCTGGACGCCAGATAGATTGACGCCGGCTACAAAGGGAGATGATTGGTGTCGGCGCCTGTGTGGGGAGGCAGCGTCGCGATGAAGGTGATGCACCGTTTTTCGCAACAGCGAACTCGCACCCTTCAACCGTGATTTTCGGCACCATTGACTCAACCCAAGGTCGCGGACCACCAACCCTAGCACCGCCTCATCATGGCACACCCAGTGAACCCATGGATCATCACCAATTTCGAACTGATAGGGCCGAATCAAGCGAGACAATCCACGAACCAATTTTGGGATTGAACTTAAGAACAAATGGAGCGAGTGAAAGTGGCATTTTTCTTGCAATTGAAAGTCATAATCTACTCCAATCCACTAATTCGACTCTTGGGAAACACTAATTCAACCACTGGTGGTTGTGGACAGTGGTGCAGTGGCAGATGTTTGTTTCTTGTGTTGGTCGGCGCCTATTTCTTGCATTTTTCTTGCAATTGAAGAAGCTGATCTCGACCAGTGGTGGTTGTGGACGTGTGGTGGTAGTGGTTGATGGTTCATGGTGGTGGCAATAGGGTTGATTTCGGCAATGGATGATGGTGGCAGTGGTTGTGTTGATTTTGGTTTATTTTGGCGGTGGTTGATGGTGGTGTCGTGGTGGTGTTGCGGTGGTTATCAAAATTTCAAAGTAAACGTGTTTTCACGTTTTCTACTTTCAGAAACAGTTTTTCAAAATAATCAAAAGAATGAGTTTTCAACAATCTCAAAATGGACCCCCAAAATACAAAACGAATTCAAAATTCAAAACATAAAACTGAAACACGAAGAGAACGGCACTTAAGATTCTTATCAGATCATAATCTTTACCTTTTTCCCTCTTGGTGCTTGTGTCTCCTCTCCTCAAATTCTTCGAAAGGAGGCGGTGGAACAAGATGCGTAAATATCCACCACTTCCCTTTTTTCACATTTTTTCCCTGCAAAAAATTAAAGCTTAGGATCTTTTGTTGAAAATGAAGAAAATTGAAACTTTCTTTCCTTGCACTACACTTTTAGAAATAAAAGAGGTTACCTTTCAACCAAGAGCCTTGACTAATTGGAATTTTGGCCATGCGTATAAATTGTGAATCCATAAATATTGATTTTTTTTTTTATTTTTTAAAGAAAGATAGTGATGAAAGGTTTGTTTAAATTAGGGAGAACTACAGCAAACACTTCAAACCTTTAAAACATACTTTCTCAAAACCTTTAATTTATTATAGCCATCACTACTAACATTTCCATACGTTGCAAAGGAGACCCTTTTGGACGGTTTACATCCAAACATCGGGTAGTTGACCACCAAAAAATATTGACCACTTTTTACAAAAATAGGGGAGAATAAATTCGTCCATACACCGAAATCCCTACCTATTGCATTTCAGGTAATTTTTGAAAACCCAACCTATTGTATTCACCACAAACAACCAAATCACAAAATCGATTAAATGCAATATGTTATAGTACTTCTTCATAACGATCTCAACATTCAAGTAAATGAATTTTTCACAAAGATTACGTTTTGTACAATTTTACTCTTAAACTATAACTAGCAACAACAACACTTGCAAAAACATACCATAGATGGGTTCGGGTTGCGATCCTCTAAGATGGCACACATATTCGACATCTCCATCATCAATTTCTTCGGCTTGGGTGAGTTCATAGAGGGGGTAAATATCGTTTGAGAGCAACGATTTCTTTTGAACATTTATAATAAGTCTTTTGTGTTCGTAATTATACTTCATCTTTGTTCTCTTCTCCTTTCCCTTTAAATATTTTTGATATTCAACCAACATATAATTGAATAAGTGTAGAAAAAGAAATGATTAATTGTTTTCACTCTACAGTTTTTATTTTCTCTACTACATTATAATTGTAATAAACATTCTTAAATCTTTGTTCATTTTTTCACTTACATGTTCAACTTTTTTCTTTTAGAATTTTTATGGAACTCTAAATCTCTAAAACTTGAAAACTTAATTACTTTATTGTCAAGATCATTCAGTCAAATCATCAAGAGAATTATAAAATGTGAAAATATCTTAATTTATTGGAAATTAATCTTTAAAAATGTGGTCTTGATTCCGGATCTTGAATCTTGAATATTAACTCTTTTGATTCTTGACTTCTTGATCTTGATTTTGGCCTCTTGCTCCATAATTTTGATTCTTGGATTCTTTTTTCTTGATTCTTGATTGTGGAATTTGGATCTTCCCCTTCAATATACTTTTTCTTGTATTTTTTTTGTTGATGGGATGACACAAAGAATGAGAAATTACATATAAATTGTGGATCATGACCCTATAAATAGTGTTCATATGTATTTCGTCCATCATGAAATACAATTCTAAAGGAATTTGATCTCTGCACATATAATGCGGCCCATACTTTATTTAGATGTCCTGAACCCAATTACTTATTTCTTTATTAGATCACTTTAATTTTGGACTTAACTTTAAGATAATATTTATACACAATTAATTATTTATGTATGTCCACATGACACTACAACAAAAAAGACTTTTTGCAACACTTAAAAGACAACATTTGTGAATTGAGTGTTGCTAATGATGTCTATCGCAACATTTTTTAAGTGAATGTTGCCAAAAGTGACCTTTTGCAACATTTATTCAGTGTTGTGAAAAATAAAACTTTTCGCAACATTTAAAAAATGTTGCAAAAAGATTTTCTTTTCGCAACGTTCAAAAAACGTTGCAAAAAAGAAACTTTTTACAACGTTTATAAAACGTTGCGAAAACTCCGAAAAGTTTTGGCCGTATACAAGTCCAACATTTACACAAAGGCCCAAATATCTCAATCCCTAATAATCCCCATCCAACTCTTCATCCCCAATCTCCATCGCCCACATTTCTCTTCATCCCCAATCTCTTAGACTAATCCGCCTGTCATCATCCCCAATCTATATACATATGCACGTTTATGTATGTATTGAGAAACAAGTTCATGTACATCAGCAGTTTCAGAGTCAGAGGGGGCAGCGGCGGTGGAAGCGTGAGAGTCGGGGGCGATGGCTGTGGGAGCCGTGTCAGATAGCATTTCTAGTAAATCTGGTAGATTTATTAGCTTCCCAAATCCTCCCGTCTCTCATATTCCCCCCTTTTGCTATCCTATTCCATTCGTTCCATACTTTCAATTTTCTAAGGTAATAATTGCTTACAAGATTCTGCGCGGCACATCTGTTGTACTCATGTGACGCAATTAACAGCTGGGTTGTTTATTTACTCTTTTTTTTTCTGTAAAAATGGAAGGGTAGGTGAGAAAATGGCCAAAAAAGGCGGGAAGGGGCTTTTAGCTGGAAAGACTACGGCAGCCACCAAGGATAAGGATAAGAAAAAGTCAATTTCTCGGTCGACTCGTGCTGATCTTCAGGTAAGAAACAATTAATAGTTACATCCATTGATGTAAATTCAGTTTTAGTTTGTTTGGGCCTTTTATGAAGGGGAATCTTGATAAACTCTTTAGATATTGTTGGTTAATAGAATATTTTAAGTATTCACTATTCAAGTGTCTAAAACTATGGAGCAGAATTGGCTTTTTAACTGATTCAAGTGATATTAAATGTAAATTCAATTTCAGTTTTCATGTGCTTAATTATGGTTATAAAAAAGGATTTCTTTTAAAGCACTTTGTGAACTGTGATAGTACATGTATGTTTCACGTAGTTGGAGAGAAATCTGCAGGTGCTTTAATATATTGGAGAGTGTGATCGGAAGAGGATGAGATGAAGAATTACCGAATTTTGAAGCTGGTGCATTCCAGATTGAGGTTAGTGATAAAACAAGGAACGGGAAGAGGCTAGTGGATGAGGAATTCTTAAATAATTATGTTCAAGAAGTGCAATTGATAGGCACACGTTAAACGTGGATTGGTGGATTCATTCGGTTAGCTGATGCCACTGAATTCACTTTCTCTGAGGTTAGTTTATGTTGTTCTTGGTATCTGGGTTTTGGTTAGATGTGTTAAAGTTTTTATCTTTGGGGTTGAATTTATTGTTTTGGCTTAAATTTTTTGGGGTTTTTAATTCTTTTATGTTTATGTTTATGTTTATGTTCTGTGTTAATTAACTGTTTAATCATTGAATTTGTTGGGAAGAGGGTGCAATTAATGAAATTGGGATTAGATTTTCATATACAGTACTGGACTGGAAAGAACTTAGAATCTTGTTGGTTATTTTATTTGTTTGAGTGATGAAGATAATCCTGATAATTTGGAGTTCCATCCAAGTGGATTTACGTAATCAAAAAGAAAAAGAAAAAAAAAAGTAAAGATTGTGTTGGATTGAAGTGTTTGATTACATGAAAGAATCTGAGTTCCCCATATGTGTCATATTTTGAAATTGTAAACCTTACTATTTAGAGAAACACCTGTAATATGGAGGTGAATAATTGTGGATTTGAGTAATCTGATTAGAAAGTTGAAAACTATCATTGATTTTCTTCAAAAACTCTTGTGGGCTGCAAACGACTATCTCATTCCACATTTTACCTGTAATTTATCTGCATCTCTTTTTAGCATCGTCTGAGATTACTGTTGTAGCCAGTTTTAAAGTCCTCCTTTATGAGGTTTCTTGTTCTCTATTTGTATGAGTGGATAAATTTGTTGTTAATACACAATGCTTTCTTGGAAATTCTGTGACCATCTTTCCTTGTATATGCATTATGTTATTATCTTGTTGCTCTTTTTTGCCTAAACAATGACTCTGTCTTAGATAAGATCATATTAGAAAATATTCCCACAAAGAAGAAGAGTTCTATTGCATTTGAAAGCTGAAGGAAATTAATAATTGAAACTGAATTTCTTTTACCTTTTTTATTTTTTGGCATATTCATTTTCAGTAATGGTAATGACTAATGACATTTGGATTTTATCTTTGTTATTTGAACAGTGGGAGTGATAATTATATTAGAAACTGCTACTTGTACTTGCGGATGTTTGAATTTTATACAAGTAGAGCATCAATATTTTGACGAGTGCTTGAACTCCTCATGTGAGATTTCACTATTGTCTCAAAGCTACGCCTTGAATGTTGCTCTTTGGCTTACAGAGGTGCAAGCCTCGGGGCGATGTGGTGTGCTCTTTATTTATTTTTATGCACAAGCTAACTCTAAAACTAGTAAAAAGTGGAATATCATAATACCTAAGCAGCCTGCAATTGCTGTTCCATTACAACTTTTTGGTGGCAGAAGGCCGATGACGAGACATTTGTTACATAACTTCACTTTTTTCTATATTTTGAAGTTTTCTTGTTGATGTCCTTCTGTTTTTGTTTTCTTTTTTGTACCTTTATAAGTTTGTTATTAGTTATGGGGAAGGGATAGGGAAAGGCACCATCACAAATGGTGGATGAGAAAAAAGAATGTGAAGAATCTGATAGTCACGAGGATGATGGGGAATCAAGTTTGCTGATGATCTTCAAAAAGATCAAAGTCTGGCATTTTCTAATTCTAGCAATAGATTGCAATAAGAGAATTAAATACGCCGATGGTTTTCATGAAGATAAGAACTTAGGCTTTTCTCTAATTCTAGTAGTAGTTTACAAGTGAGAAATTAAATGCGATGACGATGATCATCATAAAGATCCAGAATTGGGCTTTGTTCTGATTCTAGTAGTAGATTTCAATTTAGTTATGTGATTACTAATTTGAGGATTTACTACTTGCTACTTTATTTATCAACTTTGTGATTGTTTGCAAATTAGGCTTTTATTTTTGTTAATCTATTTTATTATTGATTTGTAAGATAGTTTGTGCTTTATAATGAACATGTTTTCGTATTTATTATATTTTAAACTTATTTTATAGCTTTTTGTTGTGTTGAGACTAAGGCTCCAATATGCCACGAGGCTTATGCCTCGCCTCATAGAGGTAAATGGCCGGTTGGCCTCAACTGAATAGTAGAAAATAATTGTTGCTAGAAAATGTAAATATGCTGTTAGACTAACTCAAGAGTGAAGTTGATGGTTTCTGAAGAAGTTTTCCTAGCATGGCAGGAATGCATTACAGAAAGCCTTTGATGTTCACTCTGTGTGGGCTGGGATGTCACCTACTCTTTACATGTACTACCAGTGGCTCTCCTTCAAATTGTCGTTTCTTGTGCTGATATTGTCGTTTTGGCGGCAAGAGAAAGTGTCCTTCTGGTAAATCTTCTTGTGCTAACGTGCATTCTTTTATTATATGTTTGGCAGGCCTAGTTTATGCACTTAAAATCTTTTAAATTTCAGGTTGGTGGCCCGTTCTATCCTCTGTATACTGGTAGGAGAGACAGTACAGTCCAAACATTTTGGATGCATTGTATCTACGCAAGTGTGATGTGCAAGATAGCTCCAAATGTAGGTAGAAATCAGGTTGTGCATAAATAAGGACGTCCAAGTTCAGTTTATCGTTACAAAACGGGCTGGAGAAGGACATGATGGAAATGGACTGCACAAATCTAACCGAAATGGGCAGAATGGTTATGGACTAAATGGCCAGTACAATCCTTGGACCGAAAGAAACTGGACAGGCACGAACGAGAGAGAAAGGAAAAAGGAGTGGTAGTTAATTCATCAGAACTCACTAGTTGTAAGCTAATATGTAAAAAGATTTTTATAGATTTTTTGTATCACATTCTAATGTTCAAGTGTATGGATTCAAAAATTTGTAATGAAATTATCAATTTTATGCAATCCCAAAATTTGCTTAGAATGAGTCATTTTCAATTTTGCGAGTCAATTTACATAAAATGCTGTTTAAAAAAAAAAAAAAAAGACTTTTTAGCAACATTTTTTAAACGTTGCCAAAGGTGAGACTTTTGGCAACGTTTTTTAAACGTTGCAAAATGTGAGACTTTTGGCAACGTTTTTTTTAAACGTTGCTGAAAGTGACCTTTTGACAACGTTTAAAAAACGTTGCCAAAAGTTTTTCGCAACGTTTAAAAAAGTTACCGTATCCTTCCACTCTATGGCAACACTGAGATTTGCAACATTCGTCCAAACGTTGCGAAATGTTTTTAGCAACATTTTTCAAACGTTGCAAAAGGCTTTTTTTTGTTGTAGTGTGACAAATTAATAATTTGTCAACAATCTCCTACTTAGGCCACATAATTACCTTATAAATGTGTATAACCTTATGAACTCAAAACTTTTTCTATCATAACCAAAAAACATTTTCGAACAATATCCCGTACATTAATTATATTAATATATGATCAAAGCGGTCTTCGTTATAAGTAGTATAACTAAACCCATCAATGATCATGCATATCAATACAATCAAATGGTATATATCAAGTATGAATGTTTAGTAAGGAAATTACATGTAATGTGATCTAAACATGTCTATTTCCAACTGGTTCTACCTTATTCTCTAATGAGATCAAACCAAAACTTTAATAAGAGTGAAACTAAACTGAATACTTTATTTCTGAATTAAATTGAATATCAATGGATAAAAATATGTGTCTAAAACAGATAACATCCAAATACAAACTCTCACTAAATTGGCATATCATCAAAAGGTGCAACACTCATGTGAGCATTATGCCCATGAAAGACATTGGGTGTCAGCTATTTTGTAAATGGATCCATAATTGTGGAGTTTGTCTTAATATGCTTTATGGTCACTTTGAATTCTTTCCTTAACAATTAGGAACTTAATGTATATAAACTTTGACAGTGTCAATCTCCTATTTGAATATAAAACTACTATTGTTACAAAATAATTTAAGTGATCTTTCAATTTCATCCAAAATGTACAGCCAGTGACAAAATTTCGCATTCATATTCCGTGATCAGAATTAGAATATCCAATGATCTCCAATTTATTTTGTTTTTCTATATATGATCATGTAATCCTTATTTCTCTATAGATACCAATAACCGAATTGGCTACTTTTCAAATATCCATCCCAGAGTTACTTAAATATCTACACAGCATTCCAACAATGAATGCTATATCCGGAGTCTGCAAACTAATCAAATATTAATCTCCCTACTGTTGAAGCAAATGGAATTTTCCATATTTCTTTTTCTTTAAGTTCATCCTTAAGGTATTGATTGAGAATACGTAATAGGGGTATCACCTAGTTTACATACTTGCATCCCAGATTCTTTGAGAACTTTATCGATATAGCTCTTTTGTGATAATAAAAAAAATACTCCGAGAACAATCTCAATGTATCTGTATCCTTAACACAAAAGGTGAGTCACTAAGATTTTTTATTTCAAAATTTCATGACAAAAATCTCTTGGTTTTCGTGCAATAAGTCTATATCATTGCAGGCAAGTAGTATGTCATCAACATGTAATACCAGAAAATATACTTATTCTCACTGAACTTGTGAAATACACAATCATTAACTGAATTCAGCTCAAAATCAAAAGAGATAATTATTTGATGAAATTTGTAATACCATTGACGAGAAACCTGCTTAAACCCATAGGTGGATTTCTTTAATTTGTAAACCATCTAAAGTAATTTAAGATCAAAATGTGTCACAAATGTCATAATAGTTTTAAAATAGTCTTTCATAGAAATCAGAGAGAAAGTCTATATAAAGTCAATGTCTTCCTTTTGAATAAAGTCATTTGCAATAGGACGAGTCTTATATCTTTCCATGTCATTCTTCGAATCCCTTTCGATTTTAAGTATTCATTTACAACCAATGAGCTTTGCATCTTCAAGCAATGGGATCAGTTCCTAAATGTCATTGTCTTTTACTAACTTTATCGTTTTATTCATGGCATCAATTCGTTCTTGAGAATTATTCCTTTGCATGGTTTGATGAAAGTTGATTAATCAGATCTTCTTCTATCAATCTAACGTCATCTTTTAGTTTCTTAGAGATAAACTATAAAGTCATTCGGAATTGTCTTTCTCTTTTTTCTAGTTGATTTCCTTAATGACATTTGTTCTTGATGTTCTTGAGTTTATTTTTTCTAGAGTAATATCTTGATTGTATATAGGGGATTTCATAATATTGTTTTGATTCGAAATTGCTTCTTGAACAAGATCTAGAACAAAAATTTGTCTCTAATCCTGATCGTTGTCAATTACAATGGAAGAGATATATACATATCATTCCTCAAAGACAAAATCATTATCCTTAAAACTTTATCTCCCCTACAAACTCTACATCCTCAAGGAATCAGACATTTTTTGTTTTGAAAATTGACCTAATAGTGAGATCTTTTAAAAATTTGTAATATTTTAATTAACAATTGTTTTACTTGAAACTTTATTGAGAATTTATGCTGCAATAACAACATTCATGCCAGGACCTGGCATGGTGTACTGTAGGACAATTTCACATTCCTCTAGAAAATTTAGCAAAAGGCCTTGGTCATTGTTCTCCACATCTGTCATATCTACCATAGTATTTTTCGCCACGACCAAATCTGACGTGTTTTATTCTTTTACTAAGTTGATTTTTAATCTCAGCCTTGTATGCCTTTAAAATGTCTAGTGTTTGGGATTTTCTCATATATGAGATATAGATAGCCATAGTGAGAAAAAATCATCTATGAACATAATAAATTACTATTGATCATTTCAAAAAGCCAAAGAAAATTGCCCCCAGATATCCTTATAAACTAGTTCTAAGACGTCTGAAATCCTATTGGTACCTAATCTCCTTATATTTATTTGTTTCCCCTTAATGTAATTAACATAAACACTTAAGTTTGAAAAATTAAGGAATTCAAGAATTCCTTCTGACATAAAGATTTTTCATTCTCTTTTGAGAGATGTGACCTAATCACTTATCCATGATTAAGCGGAATTCGCATTGGTTAATTTACATTTAATGTCACATGAATTCACAAGCAAAGTTTCTTTGTAAGAGGCAAGCGTGTTAAGAAAATATAAGTTATCATAACCGGATAAAGACCTGATACCCATAATGTTTGAATTAAGAGAAAGATCAAACTGACTATTTTTAATTGAACAAGAGTAACCCAATTTGTCCAATATAGAAATAAAAACCAAATTTTGTTTAAAAGACAATATCGCAAATATCTTTTTCAAATTCAAATAATAACCACTCTTTAATGATAACATAAAAGGTCCATATAGCCTCAACTTTATTTGATTTGCCATCGCTCCACGTAGATTAATCTCTCAGCATCAATTATCTTTTGACAATTCAGGCAACCTTGCTTATATACACTTATATAAATAATGACACTAGAATTTATCTACCAAATGTGTCTTGGTATTCAAACAAAAATAACCACATAAAAAATCAAAGTGAGAAGTGTACTTTCTTTACACGTCAAGCATGGTATTTAGTACAGTCTCTCTTTACGTGTTTCAAATTTTTACAAAAGTAATAGTCATATTATTTATCATTTTTAGGATTTTGCTATTTGTTTCCAACTGAACCAGATGCAGCTTCATTATTCTTTAACTTGTCCTTTGAGGTACTTGTCAAGTGAGTACTTCCAATTCTCTCTTGCTTTAGACTTTCTACGTCTTGCACACAATATGAAATAAGCTCATTAAGAGTTCACTCTCTTTCAACAGTTGTAACTGGTCATAAATTAACCGAATTGTGTAGGAAGAGAAATCAAAACTAAATGTATGAGCAAGTCATCAGACAACTCAAACTTTAATGCCTTTAGTTTTAAAGCAAGATGAGACGTAAACATGACGTACTACCTTATGTTTTCTTTAGCCTTATACTTTAGTGAAATCAAGTTCGTCGAAAGTGTACTAGTTTCGGTCTTATTGTCGCTTGGAAAGCATTTTTTCAATTTCTTTAAGAAATTCATTGGCAGTATTTACCTTATCGGACACAATGCCCTTTGAATGTTGCTAAAATTCAACGCTTCATGATCATAAGACTTATGCCGTTTGATTGATCCCACTTATCCGAGTCCTCTTTTTATTAACGGAACTCTTATCCATAAGAGTAGTGCATTGTTCAGCCTTTATCGCAAGATCTAGATCTATGCCGTCAAGAAAGATACACACATTCTTTGCCTAGCCCTTAAACTCCAGTTCAAGTACAAGAATTGAATTGATGTTGGCAGATATACTGCAGAAGTTAATGGATTAACAAAATAAAAAACTTAATCTTAAATAATATGTTAACATGAAAGTCCGTATTAGACAATTAATAATTTTAAATAATAGTGCGCTCCATCACAAGAGACGAGCACAACATATATATTTAGTCTTTGGAAAGAAATATCAACCTTGTTAGGCATATATTCATTAAGCTCGTCTATTTATTTAACTCTAAAAAATTAAAGAAAATAATGGAAAATAAGAAATAACCCTCCACCACCCATCACCATCCAACACAACAAATAGTGCAAAACTCGAGGCCTTTGCAAGAGAGAAAAAACTATATATTGATGTGCTAAACTGAGATCCATTTCCAGACGGGCATCACCAAACTGGAATATGATGATTTGTTCAAGTGCACGACTCATTTAGTGAAATAAATAAATAAACAAAAAATTGTTGTTCCGGTGCTTGATCAAGAGCATCCATGTTACTAGAAAATTATATTGGGAGAATGGCATGTTTTCTGTAAACTGAATTTGACAGTACAATAGATAAAAATGTTAAATTTTTTCTCACACTTAATAATATTCAATGCTATCCAATTCACGTAATTGACCACGGGGTGGATTTAAGGGTGGATTGGGCTGGTCCCTCAACCCATTTCAATTTTTCAAGGCTCAAATTTTTTATTATATGTGTAAATTTATTTATTTAGACCGCTTTAAAAAAAATAAAAAAATTAGTCTGACTTTGAATTCGCCTCATGCTATGTAAAGCTTGTAAGCCAATTGGAAGTATGATAGGTTCTGATAGTAATTCTGATCGTCAAATTTTGACCGTTTTATTATTCTTCTTTTGGTTATTTTGAATGAGAAAAAAAGGTTTTTTAGCACATTAAATACAATAAAAAATGTAGATAGTAAGTTGCCTTTCCTTCATATGTATTATTTATCCTAGTCATTAATGCTTCAAGTTTTTGAACAAAATACCACATATTGGAACTTGGTTGGTCATACCTAAAGGCACTTCCTTAAAAAGTAGTATAGTTGGCCGCAATTATTATTGCAGGGGATCCTTAATTTATATTTTTGAGCCATAAAATGTAGTATCTTATATATTTGTAGTATCTGAGAAAGGTTAAATTCGTGTTTTACCCGATATTAATTTTTTTGGAAAATCGCCATCAAAGTTTTGCATGGCTTCTTAGCCTCCATCCATTCTCAATGGTCGGAGTTTGAATTTTCTTTCTTTAACCATAGTGAACACTGTTACAAGCAGGAATGGAACTTTAACTACATTACCTCCAAACATACATTCAGAGGAGAGGAAAACAGAGAGAGATTTGAAAAGTAATAAACATGAAAGTCTACTTCCATTACAAAGTTAATCTAGAAATAACTATAAAAATTACATAAATGTCTCAGAAAATTTCATTAAACCGGCGCCGATTGCATAGTTAAATTGAGTAGACAACATATTTATGACATTGTTTCTCAACACTTACTGCATTAAAAGATGGAGCAGTGCACAATTTGAAAGTTTTTACGATTGAAATCTATACACTCTCAAAGATTCATTGGGACACTCGACTTCTTGTTAGTTGATACTGAAGGCTCAACTTCTTGAATTTCTATGTGCTCTATTTTCACCTATTCCAATTTCAGAATGGAATCTCTAGGTTCTAATAACTTCGTCTGATATTTTATAAGCCTCAAAATGGTAAAACTTGTGTAACTATAAACATGAACTGGATGACAATGCATCCTATTAGCTGCCCAAACTCGGAAGGCAAGAACATGTCATTGAGAATGTTACACTCATAAATTAATTGACACTTTCTATTTTTAAGTCAGGCCCTCATATAAATATACGACTCAGACTTGGGGGACTATTGTGATATTAGTATCTTAGTATCATTACATATTACTGCTAGCATATGCATTATATTATTGGTGTCAAGTACACATGTCTCATGACTCATCATTGCTAGCAAGTTATGACATTATTTTCATTACAGACAGTACGTATGCTACGTTATCCACATTATCATTTGATTATTGTCGGCATGTTACTTACTTCACTATGACACTATTGTCATACTGAGTTGTGCGAGCATATAATTTATTATGATGCATGATATATATCTGAATATTATATCTTGAAAAAATTTGATATGATATTACTCACGCTATCATCATTAGTATTTGGAGGGGCAAATGGACCCCAAATTTACTTGGTATATGTGCAGTGAATATATTGTATTGTATTATAGGATTGGTTTAGTCCATATTACAGAGGAAATGCTGCCGAAATTTTGACAAATTAAAGCAATATATATCTTTCGAGGCAATCTGTAAGCCCTCGTTTACTCAGGCTCGCATAGATATTGTCTGAGGTAGTTTGTAAATCCTCATTTATTGGAGCGATGTGTATTCTCGAGGCAATTCGTAAGTCCTCACCTATTTGGGATCAATGCATATTTTTGATGCAATTCGTAAGTCCGTGCTCATTGGAGTTGCTCATATTTCTGAGGCAATCTGTAAGACCTCACCTGGTCAACTACTTATATTTTAAAGTCTAACCCACATATAAATATACGACTCAGACTTGGGAGACTATTGTTACACTCATAAATTAATTGACAGTTTCTATTTCAAAGTCCGACCCGCATATAAATATACGACTCAGACTTGGAGGACTATTGTTATATCCATAAATTACATGGCATGCGTATGACGGAGAGGGTCCCACATGAGCGGAGGTGACATCAAATATTTATTATTTGAGCCTTATTTAACTAAACAATTGCATATCGGGCTTGGAACTTGGGTTCAGCCCATTAGCTCACGAGGCTCATTTCTGTTTTCTAGATATATTTGAATCTACTTCATTTTAAGGTATGTTTTCTCACCCAAACCAAACCCTCACCCTCTCTTGCACTCTCTTTTCCCTTATTCGGCCGTTGACTTGACCGTCAGAGTGCAAACGGTCGCCGGACATTTTTCTCTGCTGGCGGTCTCTGCCTCCTAACGGGGTGTTCCGTGTGCAGGTGATGTTCACTTGAAGGGAATGAGGTTGGGATTCCGTTGGCGACATTTTTTTATGTCAACAGAGAACTTTTTCTATCGATCAGTAAGTGACTCACAGATACTAAAAGAACAGATGATAGGATTTTCACGAGTCTCCGCAAACTGGCCAGACAACGTTGGCAAGATCAAAACTCAAGATAGAAGAAAATTTTGAGAAAATGTTCCCATACAGATACAGATCTGAAAAAGAAATTCAAACACACAACAATTATCTAGTTGAGAAGAATCATTTGGTGTACAAGGTGTTGTTTGACAAGGCTTTTAAAAAGTCAAACACTATTTTTGAGACTAAAAAAATGTTCGAATAATTTATAGAGTGTACTTTGTGCGGCTAAAAGAGCTTTTAAAGAATGCTGACCTAATATAATTTTTCATGAAACTCTTCTACAAAAAAACATAAGCAAAAGCAGAAGCCTTGCCAAACAAGCACTAAAATTGACTAATTTGGCAAGGGACAAGTGCAAAATCTCAAGTCATATGAGTTGGAATGGTACAACGACTAAATTTCAACAGTTACAATGGAGATACAATTTGAAATATAAATCGATCCTATTAATTTCAAATTATCATTTGGAAAAAAAAAAAAAAAAAAAAAAAGGCATCTAATAGTTCTCAGGCCCGGTTTTGGCCCAAGGCCACCTAGGCAGTGGCATTGGGCCTCAAGGTATAAGGGGCCTCAAAAAAAATTTGAAAGCCCAAAAAAAATTACCCTTTATGAAATATGCAAATTACATTTGGTACTAATATAAATTCTAATTTCTTTTTTATCACCCACCTTTTTTTATTCTGGATGTACATTTTAGTTTTTAAGGAAAAATGAATAATGCAATAAAGCAAAATAGCATAAATTACCTTGATTTATGGAACATTACAAGACTAATTAACGGGTGGTTTAAGGAATTTCAAGAAGACTAATTAGTTACTATAAGATATTTTTTATGTTGGTTTATATAATATGTAGTATTTATGTAGTATATATGATAAATAAATAAATAAATTGTATTATATCATAAAATATTTTTAATATAATGGTAAATATGATTTTTTCTTCTTCAACACGAAAATTGATTCTTAGACGAATCAAATGGTGAGTGAGGATCATATGTATAATGTTCCTTATAATAAAAAAAATGGTTTGATTCGACCAAGTTTGATGCTAATATGCTTGGAAAAAAAAAGAAGGATGTATAGGACCTCATGATAATTTTTCGTCTAGGATCTCAAAACTTTCATGACCGACCGATAGTTTTCCTTGCTACATGGAAACAATATTGCAACACAATCTTCCAATTATCCTCAACACAGTAGTTGAATGCACTATCTAGACATAATCAGCGCGCTAGAAAGTATGAATTCATTTATGAGCAACAATCAAATTGACCATCAAAAAATCCATCATCTCATCATGATCAAGTGTCCAAATTTTTGTCCACATTATTCAATAAACAGAACATTCAACGGCCCAACCCGCAAAAATCCACGTCTTTTCTAGGCCCTGCTTCCATAAGGCCCTAGGACCCCAGGCCTAGCATGAGGTTCTATCTGGGCTGTGTCCAGTCTAGATCATAGTGGGCCGGCCCTTATGGCCACCTGGCCCATATGGCATTAAAAAGAAGGGAAATTTTCATAAATAAGAGTATAACTTTGGTCCAATTCAATAATAAGAAAATAAGTTTCAACTTTCAAAAATAAGATTTTTGTTAATTTTTATTTATAATTTAATTAATTAAATATATTAAGGTCACAGATCTATATAATTTGGTCACAGATTCACAATTTAGTTAGTCACATATTATTTTCGGTCACAAATCAAAAATTTTAAATGTCAAAAATTATTTACGTCACAATTCAAAAATTTTATAGGTCACAATTTGTTAATCGGTCACAGATTCATAATTTAATTAGTCACATATTATTTTTCGGTCACAAATCAAAAATTTTAAATGTCAAAAAAAAATTTACGATCACAATTCAAAAATTTTAAAGATCACAATTTTTTCCTTAATCACATGTGAAAAATTTATAGGTCACAAATCATTTCCGAAGTCCCTAATCGAACTTTCAATAGGTCACAAATCATTTCCGAGATCACAATTCAAAAATTTTACAGGTCACAATTTGTTCTATTGGTCACATATCAAAAATTTACTCGTCACAATTTATTTATAGATCATAACAATTCACGAATTAATTTTTAGTCACAACTTATCAAATTATTGGTCACAATTGAAAGTCACGATCACAATATTCAGGTCACATATCCAATTTCGAGTTACAAATGGAAGTCACAATCACACTTTTCCGCACCGCCAACGTCACAGACTAATTTTTTAGTCACAATTCCTCAAATTTTATTGTCACAAAACGATCTCAATCAAGATCCACCACCAATACTTGGTCACAATTCCTTTTCCAGCGTCTCCACCACGACCAACAAAAAAATTCCCAAACTTCCTACCACCGTCGCTGCCACAGCCACCACCACCACCACCACCAACACTAACACTATCACTGCCGCCAATCCACCACAGCCAGCCACCACCGCCCCAAACAAAAAATAACAAAAACAAAATTTTCATTCCATCCCAACAGCAGCACCGCAAGTCTACTGGCATCACCTCATGCCACCGCCGCCACGCACACAACACCACACTACTCCAAAGCTTGCACCACCGCCAACCACCACCGGTGGAGTCGCCACTGCCACCAACGATGGAGTCGCCATCACAGTACCAGTCGTGACCACATTTTCATAGATCAAATACCACCACCACCACCACCCACCGTCACCACCACACACCAACTCTCCCAACGCCAAAACTCGAATCCAACTCCGCCAACACCAAAACGCGAATCCACACCAGATCGCGACGGCGCGACACTCAGTTTCACACAAGAAGCAACACCCAGCAGAGATCTAGAAACGAATTGACAGCGAGTGCTGGGGTTGGGAGACGGAGGAGCAGCGATGCCGGACACTAGGGGGTGGAGATGTCGCCGGAGAGGATGAAATCACTAGTCGCCGGTGATTAGCGGCCACGGGAATGAGAGAGAGAGAGGAGACGGAGGAGACAGAAGAAATGAGAGAGAGAGAGTGTGAGATGAGAGAGAGAGAGAAAAGTGAGGAGATATAATTAGGGTTTGATTGTGTAAAATATATTAATTAATTAATAAAATATCTGATTTTTGAACAATGAAAGATCCCATCTGATTTTAGAACTCTCAATATTTAAAGTTGGGTTTTGTGTAATTTCCACTAAAAAGAATGAAAAATACTAATATGTTTAATTATGAGATGTGGTGGTGGTTATTGGTGGTGCCGGCGTTGGTGGAGTAGGGTGGGATAAAGTGAATAGTGTATGTGATTAGTTAACTACGTATTTATTTATTTTTACTTATTAAAAGTGTAATTTGTGACTAAATATGTGATTTTAACTAATTAATTTGATAATTTGTGATTAATAATTTGTTATTTATAAAACTGTGTAATTTGCAATTAAATTTGTAATCGTGACCTACAAGTTGTGTCTTTAACGTGTAGTGACCTTGTGTGGCTTGTGACTAGCATGTGATGTGGTCACAAATATTGTGTTATTGTCATTGTGGCCTGTTTAATTAAATTATAGAACATAAAATTTAATCAAAGGTCACATGTGATATATAACCTATACCTAAGAGCTGTAATCAAATATATGTCTAGTGTGGAAGGCATTGGTGCATAAGACAAGATGCCTCAATACAAAATTTTCATTAATTAAAATTTTGGGGATAAATGTATTTTTTTCTTTCGTTCAAATTTTGTCCCACTTAGTTTTCTTGGTAAATTTTTTTTATTTTATTTCACCAAATCTTTTTAATACTATTTTTTTCATTTGGTTGGTATTTTTGTACCACAAATTTTTTCCCCTCCAAACAATGGTTTTTCTTGGTAAATTTTATTTTATTTTATTACACCAAATCTTTTTAATACTCTTTTTTTTTTTCCATTTGGTTGGTATTTTTGTACCACAAATTTTTTCCCCTCCAAACAATGGTTTTAACGAGACATGTTTGTAAAATTATTATTATTTATTAGGGGTGAACACAGTTCGATTTGGATAATTTGTAACAAATTTTCAAATCAAACCACTTTAAAAAAATCAAGTCATTTCAATTTCTAAATCAAACCAATTCAAACCACTTTTCTCGATTTGGTTCGGTTTAAAAAACCACGGTTTAACAAAGAAAAAATAACATATATAGAATAAGTTAAATCATAAATATTAGTCTAAAATTTTACGTTAGAACAAAAATTGTATTATTAAAAATATTACCAATCAAACTTCTAAAATTATAATAATTATAATGCAACAATATTATAGAAACATTTTAACCTCTTAGTCGATACTAATGGGCACAACATCTGCAATTGTAACACATGATTCATTCTCTCCATACATATAAGAATATAGTACATGAATTTATTGACTATAATTAAATGATATGAAAGAACTAATAAAGAAAAATGATAGAAAGATCAAATACAATAATACCTTCTATAATATTTTGTGAATAATTTATTGCTTCTACTTCATCCAAATTAAATCATCGCCTCAACCATATTTGTATTCAACAAACTTCTAAAAGAATCAAGAATTCAATCACTAGTGAAAAATGTAGACTCAGAAACAATTGTGGATGTTTGGATAGCAAATACACCTTCAGCAATTTGGGGGATAATCTTTGTATTTAATTTCCACCAATATAATATATTAAAAGGCTCATTGGTCAAATTTTCAAAACGACCATTTAAGTAATCCACCATTCTAGCAATTATTAGTAAAGTCTAGAAAATATGTTAAAATATAAATGCTTAATTGAGTGATCTGATCAGAAAATTGAGTTGCAAATAATCAAAAAAGTTGTCTGCTAAAAATTTAAGGGAGCATGACACAAATTATAACAAAACAAACAAGTATATAAAAAATAGCAAACAATTACAAAAATATAAGAAATTTTGGATAAACTGTTTGAAAATTTAGCCGAAATTTGAGAAAATTATTAATAAAAGGAAAATAAATGTGGGAGTTTCAACTAAAATCAAGATATAATTGTTTACTCAATTGTAACCCAATTTAAGAGTTTTGCATTCATAGTTGTGATGACCGATAAATATTTGGGTACAAATTAATAGGATGGATAATTATCTATTTAGGTGTTGAGTTTAATTGGATTATACTAATATGAATGTATATTTTTAACTGAGACATGCTTAATTTTAACTAGATTAGATAAAATTTAGCCCTTGTTTGCCTTGTTAAGATTTGAGAGTTCATCTTAAAAGGTCAACCTTATTAAGAAGAATAATGATAAGTGTGTTTTTGTACACTTATTAAGCACTTTTATGGGAATTTTTTATTGATGAAATTGAGTAAATTTCTATGCATAATTGTGTATTTTTTTACTTTTGTAGGCTAAAATCCTGACAAGAAGGAGAACGAAGCTAAAAGGAGTCAAAAGGACTTAAAATGTACAAATTTGTGAAGTTGGGGACTAAGGTGCACAAGCTAGAAAGTTGAAGGACTTAAAGTGCAATTTATCAAGGGCTTCAATGAAATAAAAGTCAAATTTTGAGGACCAAATTGTACGAGATAAAAGATGAAGGACCCGACATACAAATACGAAAGGGACTGAGCTGCAATATAATTTTTTGGATTGAGCCATGCGATCGCACGACTTTGGCAAAGACTTCAAGTCTCTCTTTTGGCTCTTCCATTCGGTCATATGGAATTCAACCATGCGGCCGCATGAAGTAAAAAAATATGGCGGTTTAAATTCTCGTCTAGAATTTTATTTTGGTTCAACTTGTATTATTTTCTAGTTGTTTAATGATAGATATTTTAGGATATTTGTTTTGTATCTTAAAATATCCTATAATATCTATTATATTTTATATATCCTATATTTATGAGATATATCTCACACTCTCACATTCACTTCTCTTCTTGCTAGACTTATATTTTTTTTTTCTCTCTTTTTCATTTTTATTTCATTGGGTTCTTAGCTCATTTGGAGAATTTTAATTAGTATAGCAAAGAGGTTTAATCAAAGAATACTTGGAGAAATATTGGAGGAATTAAAATTCATACAAAATAGGGTTATATCTTTCCTTTTGTATTTCTTAATTGTTTTTCCAAAGTTTGTAATGTTTTGTATAATTAAATCTCTTTGTTATCATTTATCTATGATGAGCTAAGTATTTTGTGTTGGAAGTTATGTATTAGCTTAACCAAGTTTCATTAATATCTATGTATGTTTTGATTGATGCTTATTTTATCAAAATCATGGTGTTTTAATTATTGTTTTTTATTGCACTTCATTTACTTGATCAATAGATGTTGTGGTTAGGTGATTTGGGCAATTATTGAAAAATTGTTGCACTAACTAGACCAAAATAATTAATGCCCTAAGTTGTGTAGTATATTGTGCTTGTATAGAGATATACACCTACTTTAGGTGACCCTTTGAGTATTCTCACAACAATTTTAATGCAATTGGTTAAGTGTTAATCGGCATAGAGATATCGTGAATAGGGTTAATTTCACTCGAGAGAGATTATTGACTAAATTTGGAGAATCGGGTCTAACCTTGTATTTTGGTAATTTGCATCAGCTCGTTGTTGATTTGATATTAATGAAACAACGATTAAGCGAAATCATAAATTCCAACATCTTTTAAATCAAACATCCAACTACTTTTTAAATTGTTATTTTAATTTTAAATCAAAATCATTTCTTTTTTCTTTTAAATTTCCAAAGTTTTTAATTGTGTGTGTCAATTTCGTTAATTTGAACACATAATCTTGTGATTGAGGTTAACACTCTTCGTGAGATCGACTTGGACTCAAAAAGTCCACTTTTACTACGTGTACGCGATTCGTGCGCTTGCGGCATAATATTTCAGCAAATAAATAGCACAAGACCTTATAAGTTGCTCTATATTTTTATTTTTATTCGATGTGAGATTATATCCCTTAACACGCCCTCGCAAGATGGTGGCTCGTTTGAGCAAACCAATCTTAAAATATGTATGCTCATTTTTTTTAGTTTTAATCGAATCGAATCGTTCGTTGGAGTTTTAATGGTTTCTAATATCATGTTAAGATTTGAGGATTCATCTTCAAATGTCAACATTATTAAGAGGAATAGCCCAAGACGTTATTAGTTGGTCTATATTATTATCTTTATTCGATGTGAAATTATATCTCTTAACAGGCCCCCTTAAAATGAGATTTTGGAAATAATATATTTTCGAGTAATAATTTTTGGGAAAGTGTATGGTTAAAAAAGAAGGAATCATTTTTTTTTACGTGTAATATTATTTTATTGAAAAATGCGTATTTGAAAAGAAGAGAAAGAAAAATGTATTAATATTTAAACAGGGGCCAAACAAGGACTTAAATTATTATTTATTTATTTAAACGATTTTGTGATTTGAAACGGTTTGCAAAGATTGAATGTTAAATCAAACCTCTTCAACATTGTTTGATTCGGTTCAAAATTAAAACGTCGACGGATCTACATGGATCCATACCAACGGTTTTAAAAAAATAAAAATAAAAAAAAACCAATTTTGGTTTTATTTTACAGTTTAACGGTTTTGTTGATCAACATAATTTTAATTATACGGTAAAATGTATATTAGCCCAATTTTTTATTTTTTCTGAAAGTTGAAATGTTTTGCGCAATTACCATATTTTCCACATTTCGAGGGTTCGCTGCCTTCTTGTCTTCTTCAAAACTTTTACCCAAGAAGGTTTCAAATTGACTTCCTGGTTTTTATTTTCATGGACTAGTCTAATTAAATGGGTAATGTATCTCTAAATTTAGTTAGGCATAATATCATTATGTTATCAAGTAGAATGGTGATGCCACGTAACATTACTTTTTATTGTTGGGCAGGTTGTGGAGCATGGGGTTTTGTTTGTCTAATTGGGGCATGACACGTGTCCACGTGTTTCAAGAGTATTTGATTCTCTAATTATAATAAAAAATAATAATTTTTTTTTTTTTTTTTATGTATATAGCATCACATCTCTTTGTTTCTTTTGTATGTCTCCCTTCAACTACTATTAATATTTGATTCTTGTTATCTTTGTCATAAGAATTTCTATTGATATCAGGAGAATTTGGTTCTCTAATTATATTTGATAAATAGTAAACTTTTTATGTATATCGTATCATATCTCTTTGATTCATTTGCTCGTTTCTCCTTCAACTACTGTTAGTATTTAATTTATGTTATCTACATCATAAGAGATTCTATTGGTTAGGTGTGTGTGTGTGTCTTCTATTTGGTCACTTTCGATCATCAATTTAGTATTTTCACCCCTAACTATTTCAAAACCAGTACTTGCATTTGTAAGGAGAAAAGTATTCTCGAATTTAAAAGATTGATGGTAGTATTGGCTTTTCATTATTATACGTGGTAAGAGTCTAGGTCAAATGCTCTTAAAGTCCTACTAAAGAAGAACATGTGATAAAGATTCCATTGACAGTATTCTATCGTTGCAAAGATTCTAATTTTATTGCAGAACTAAAAATGTTGATGTCTATTTATGAGAGATATTATATCTAAAGGCTAATACGAGGACATATAATTGCCTTCCTGAATATTTCTTTTTGTAAGAAACAACATTGATGTAGAACGAAGTACAAGTTTAGTAGAGCTGTGAAGGAAGGGGTGACTCACTTGCGTTATTTCATTTTGAATCAAGGTGAAATTTGATAGAAATATTGGTGATACAAAATGAAAAAAATTATTTTATGAAGTCGTATTATGCTTTTATAAGCATGTCTGGTAAACTAATTTCCAGTTTGTTACATATATTTTTTTTTCATTCTTATTCTTCTACTCATTTTCAACCACACATTCTTCAATAAAATAATATTTTTCATCACATCAATACCTTTTAATTCTTTTTTAACCACATATTCACCATCCCTCACATAAAAAAAAAATCATTTTCCCCCAAAAATGACTATCAAACAGAGCCTAAGATTTTGAGTTTTTATCCTACTTCGTGAAACATGTAGACACCTCGAGTGCCATATACCACTAATTTGGAAATTGAGGAGATATCTTCTCAGTGTCTCTTTACCCTTATGAAAGAAACTCAGGATTTTGTGGTATTTTCTTGCATATGCGTTTCTCTTTGTAAGGTTCTTTAATATATGGTTTGAGAGTTTTGAGCGACGCTATGAAATGCTATGTTCTTGAGAAGATTCAAATGTACATTTTCGCGTGAAGAATTGAGTTTTCTTGAGAATTGAGATTTCTTGAGTTATTTTACAAGTTGTGGACTGATTTTATATCATTTAGTCTTGTAGCCCTATAAATAATTAGACTTATAGTGCAAAGAGTATTTTGTATGGAGCTTAATTAATCCTCAGTAATAAATCCTAGTGTTCTTTTATTTGATTTTATTATCTGAAACTGGTGTTCAATTAAGATGTTGACATAACATGAATACCACATAAAAAGAACAAAAATATAAATTCCTTTTTAGGAAACAATTTCATTATTTATGTGATGGACGAATAAATTATATGAAACCGTCATGTCTTTAAGAAATAAAAAAAAAAGGATTAATGAGTACAACAATAATTTTTAAAATTTTAATCATCTAAGCATCGACATGCTATTAAGGGATAAATTTAACATCGTTAAAATAATGATATATAATAGATCAATAAATAAAAGTTTGGAATAATCTCCTATTAATAAAATTTATATTTTAAGATAGAATTCAAAGTCTTAATATGATAACAGAGTCTATTAGACTCAAACAAACAATTTGATCCGGTTAAAGCAAGTCTAATCAATAACTCACCAATTGAATTGGTCATTGAGTGATTAGTGACTTACCAAAATCAATATCTAGATTGGGTCACGTAATTCAAGACAGATCTTTCTACTCATAAATTTGACACATTTTTTTGACAAATAATCGTGACATTTAATTTAAGTCAATCCAACGTTTAATATTTTTTGGATATCAAGTAGTTATAACCAACTCCTCCACAATTTTAGTGAAATACATACTAAGCGTTGGATTGACTTAAATTAAATATCACGATTATTTGTCAAAAAAGTTTATCAAATTTATGAGTAGGAGGATCCGTCCCGTTATTTTATTAGTATGGTATAATTACAACTCTGCTACTTCAAATCTATAAAAACTATTATCCACTTCTGGAATGTCAAGATGTCGATGCCCATTAATTATGGTGATTGTAACAATCTCACCATTTTTTTTTTTTCTTTTTTTGTTTTTTGTTTTTTATATTACAATATTCTATTGTTATGATTTCTTAATTGTTAAATATTCTATCAGTACAAACAAATCGAATAAAATGTATACCAAAGCAAAATAGATTAACTTATAGCTAAATTAAGAACGTAGTATAAGGTCATAATTGTCGTTTGATCTATATGACATTATAATAATGTGGGAGGAAAGAATACATGGACATGATTCAGAAAATAAGAGAAGGGACGATTTACTTGACATGTTAAGGACATTACGTTGAATAGAATTCAGCAGTATTATTAAAAAATAATAATAATAATAATAAATAAAATAAAATAAAAGAAGCGAGTAAGATCAGAACTATTAAAAGCATCGAAAATTATTACTATTGGAAGAATCATAAAGTGTGATAAAGTGTGCGGCAGACAAAATCAATGTGGTAGGTCTCTAAATTTCGAACTATTACACAAGTTTAATCATTCGAGAAATCGAATAATACACAAAATAGATGATTTCTAAGTTTATATATATCCTATTCGAGAACCAAAGAATACACACTACAAGAAATAAAAACGCAGGAATCTAATTCAAATCTATGACAAAAGATATTATTCATAATCATACTAGTTTATCTTTTATTTAAAGTGAAAGGCTTATTAATCATTGACATGGCATTGTAACATACATTTAGAGTGCAGATGTGACCCCGAGAATTAAAATGTGTTCACGATACATATTTTAAGTAGGAATGATATGCATATATTTATTAAATATTGGGATAGTATTCAAGCATTAGAGAGAGAGAGAGAGAGAGAGAGAGAGAGCATTATATCATTAAAGAAAATTAAAATATTGTGATATTGCTTCTTTTTGGCCTTGAAATTAATGCCCTTTTTAATTCCCATTTCTTGAGATAGATTTTGTAAAGTGATTTTTTATTATTTTTATTATTATTATTTTTTTTGAGAAAACGTGGTTAAAACATAGGAGGGAAATTTTGAATTTACTTTGAAAATTATTTTATTGGGAGATCTAATATGCGGTTTCATTGATTGAAAATGAATTGAAAAAAAAAAAAAAAAAAAAAAAAAAAAAATTGTATAGGATTTAGAGAATGAGACTTAAATATTGGTAAAATATTAATTAGCAGTAATATGTATAGGATTTTATGAAACTGCTAAGAGTGCAAAGTGCATCTGCCAAACCCATCAAGTTTAATTAACCAAATGTTAAAAGAAGAAATTATTTTGCGTATTAGTAAAATTACTTCTCTGAGGTCTATGGAAAGCTTAATCTTTACTCAAATTGGTTTAATGAAGTCCAATTGTAAATTGAAAAATAAGTTGCAGAAACCTTGTAAAAAATCATTAACTACCATCACTTGTCCTTAGGTCTGTTAAAGCCCCTTTGTCGTATTTTACATTAGTTGTCATGATAGTAAATTGATCAGGTGATCTTAACATATTCGAGTGTCTGTTTGCAGTGAGGTTGAACTTAGTCTCTTTTTAAATTAAACTAATGTTTTGTGTATTTATGAAAACTTTAACGTCATGGTGGATGGAAAAAATAAAATAGAAAACAGAAAATACTACACTATGCAAGAATCATGATTGTAGTAATTTGATTCATGGAGGTATAGATGATTGATAGAGTATATTATTCTTATTCTTTCTATATTCCCTCAATTCAAAAGCATATTGATCAAATCATCTTTATACAGAAGTTTCAAGTCTGAATTCTTTATCCAGTGTGACAAAAGTATCATTAAGAACACCTTTTAGTTTGCACCTTCAAAATACATCTTTATTATTCCATTGTAAACCATTCTCGATCTTAGGTGACTGAATGAATAAACACAACTTTAAAAAAAACATCTCTCACTAGCCCACTACCCCGATTACATCTTAAACCACCAACCCACCTGTCCAATGCTGCTGCCTGCTCGACCCTCAACCTCCTTCAGCACACAAAAAAGTAAATGTGGCTTTCTGCAAATCAATTCTACTAATATCACATAGAAATGAGGTTGGAATTGGCCAAGATTTCCTAGAAAATATTGAATATTTACAATATCAGGAGGGAAGTGGGTTGTTTGCTAAGGTTTAAAATAGATGTAAGCTACTATTTATTTATTTATTTTGGCAAAACCTTTGAACTTTATTGGTAAACCGCCACCTGTGGCAAAGGAAAACCGTGTTTACAATCAATTGCGAAAAACGAATAGAAGGCAAATTCCATTTATCTAAACGAATATAGCCAATTGTAGAGACAGGGAAACTAGAAATTGATTCTAAGTAATTTGAGAGACCTTGAAAATCAAGACGCAGTAAAGAATCAGCCGCCTGGTTCGCTTCACGATAAACATGTGATATATCAATAGATATAACCTAAGCAAGCTATAAAATATCCTCCCAAATTAGCTGAAATGACCAAGGAATGGTGACACGATGATGAAACTAATGAACCACCACACTAGAATCCGTTTCTATAGCAATGCTCTCTATGCCAAGGACATAGCACATATGAAGGCTTATCTTAAGAGTTGATACCTCCGCTAAAGTGTTGGTACCAACCCAACATAATGATAGAACCCAAAAATTATCTTCTCTTGCCATTCCCCAAGCAAACCACCACAACCAACTGTCGAACTTGAATTTTCAACGCTAGCACCATCAATCTTATTTCTACATGTTTGAGCCCTATTTTTATTCAAAAATGAATTTTGGAATAGTAGATTGATAGAGAATGTGCGGTTAAAACATAAGAAAAAAATGAATTTGCGTGTAATATTATTTTATTGATGAATGGGTGGTTGAAAATAAGAGAAAAATATATATTTTGAAAATAATGATGATAAAATAAGAGCTTAGTTTATAAAAACCATACTATGGTGGGGACCATCTTACAACAATTGCTAATTAATACGTAGGACTCTAGATCTTCCCCGTTCATTTTCTTTGCCTATGGAACTGGCCAACATGTTCAAATTAAGCTTATGAAGCGTGACGTCTACCTTGGTCAACTAGGGGCACACGTGGACATACTTGACTTCATACATGTATACATAAGGTGACTCCGTGTAGTATGTATATATGTTAATGGTAAAATTCGCTTTATATAAATCTATAATATATAATATATTAAGTGAGAATCATTTTTTTTACAATTATATTTTTATTATAATTCAGTTACTTTCAATATATTTTTAATTTATTAATCATATAAACTATTTGAATAATATTTTCATTCATTATTTTGTCAACTATTTAGTTATGATGAATGTACATTAACGCATTAATTCCTTACTTTTCGTTTTTGAATATATATTTAATTTATTTAACCATATTTGATAAATTCATTACCCTTTCGTTTTTCAATATGTTTTTGATTTCTTTAATAATTAAAACAATATTATCATGAATTATTTGTCAGTTATTTAGTTATAATTTAATGTACATTTGTCAAATTCATTCCACTTGATTGGATAGTAAATAGAATTCATATATATTTGGAAATAAAAGATGAATATTTTTAGAGTTTTCTTCCAATTGATTTATTCATTAAATGTTAAGATACAAAGAAGGTAGAGGAACATAATATGTATCTATAATAAATAATTTCAATTGGTATATTCAATGCCTATTAAACGAATATGAAGAAAAGATGATATTCGTTGGATGTACAGTTTAAATCAAAAATATAAATTGAGGGATTATTCTAATTGGCTTCCTCAACTAATTAAATTATTTCATAAACTGGATTTTTATTTCATTTGAATTAGTTCATTTCACATAAACAATTTATATTAATTTATTTTTTATATTCTTACATCTTACAATATTATTTTTATAGCACTTATAAAGCATTTCAGAATAACGTGCAACACACGTTCAACTATGATTAGTATGAAATAAATAACAATATATTAGAGTTTAAGTTCCTCCTCTTAACAAGCTTTACTTTTAAGATGGATATCTATCTATGTGTTTGATTGACATTAATTTCCATGAAAAATATCACTTTTTCACCTAAATTCCTACTTTTGGGATGTTTAATTGACGATTTTTTTTCCCATGGAAAATGTTTTTCAAATTTTGGTCACATGATCATATTTTCCTTAAAAATAAGGAAAATATTTTCTTTAGGAATATATGATTTTTATTTTCTAAATAATTCACTTTCACTTTCTTTCTCATCTACCCCCTTTCTCTTTCATCTACTCATCAATAAAAAATAGACAAGTATAATATTTTTTAGGTTGAAAACTAAATCAATCAAACACATTTAATTAACAATTTTTTTATAGAATTTACTTTCTTTCCATACAAATTTCATGCTCGCAATCAAACACACTATAAATCTCAACCGGCTTCGTTTTCTTGGCTTCCTCATTTCTCACCTTGCTCTCCTTTCCATCATTGCTTTCTCAAGTTAATGCGGGTAAGGATGGGCTGTGCTGCAACAATTGAAGCATTTGATAGTGAAAAAGTTGTTGAAAGTGTGAATAATGCTCTTTTTCATTGGAAGAAGAAAGTGAAATCCCACAGCCTCGAAATAGTATACGAAAAGTTTAAGAATCAACAATTATGGTTCAAAATAGTAACAAAGTAACTGCTAAAATTGTGCGTGATCCAGACTTGAATGGAAAATGAATCTCACTTGCATGTGAGGGACATGTTGTAAGACGCTATTTAAAGATATATGTGTCAAACATTTTCCAACAACTCAAGTTTTTAGATCAAATGAATAAAAAATGAAGTGTATCCATGTATCAATAAAAAAAGGTCCAAGCAGTGAACCTGAAAATCTGATAAACTCTCATTGGTGACATAAGCAGAGAGGATGATGATTGCATGCATAATTGAATTGGAATATTTGCAACAATTAATTTCTTTTCTAGATAAGCATGATTGAAAAACAGGAAAATAATTGATATGAAAAAAGGGTCTAAAGTAGACCACAAATTCTATGTATTGCCGAATTGTTTGGACAGCAAAATAAATATGGATGGATTTGTCATATTCCATAAACACACACCAAAAGACATGGAGATTCATTATAAATGGAACTTATTCTTAATCACGGTGGTTGGTAGGCCACAAAAATTCTTGAGATCTCTGTTATTATTGCTCCACATTTGACAGAATTTGGAACCCACTATGTCTTTAGAATATAAACTTATCTTATAAAGATCATTATTCCAAATTCGGAGCATTGTAAGAAATGTTAATTTGCACGTAAACTTGTAAAATGCACTTTTAACACGTTTTTAAAATTAAAACTCTTTAGAAACTGTAGAAAATGTTTGAGACTCCCCCCCCTCCCCCCTCCCCCCCAACAAAAAAAAAGGCTAATATTTTTTATCTTTTAACGTAGTTCGAAACTTTTTGACCAAATATTTGAAAACTTGATAGCATATATTATCATAAACCCTTTTTTTTTTTGAGCTAAAAATTTACTTGAATTATATGTTATGATCAACAAGAAACAACCTGCAATCTCAACCACGAAGGTGACATAACCATCACCATCAATCAAGCTGCACGTATCGTCTCCAAAAATCATTCTATTCTATTAAAAATTTAATGATTTGCATAAAATTTAGTTTCCAAAAGCAAGTTGATATATACAATAATATATTGATATGAGAGGGTATTAATGATGTTGTAATATTGTATTATTTTTCATGATATTTTTCTAATTTGTATTTTCATTTCCCATAGTAATTTGATTATGTAGTTAATATAAAGTCTTTCATTTCGTTATTGTTTGTAATTTATATTTAGGGTCCGTTTGATTGCTAGGGTGAAAAATGGGTGGAAAGAAAATGAATGACTAGAAATTGAATTGAATAGAATTTGTTTTAGAGGGAATTGTAATTAATGGTGTTTGATTGGTATAATTTTCCACCTAATCCGTTTGACTTTATTTTTTATGAAAATTGTTACCTTTTGGGATAATTTTTTCACAATCTGTATTAAAATTTGTTTGGATTGTAAGAAAGTGAAAAAAAAAAAAAAATTTAAAAATTTTTTGAAATTTTTTTGTGATAGTTTGACTTTATTTTTCATGCAAATTGTCAATTAAATGGATAATTTTTTTTACCATTGGATTTAGAATATGTTTCCATTGCCAAAAAGTTTTTTAAAAAAAAAAGGGATGAAAAATATTTTCCCACCATACCCATAGAAAAATAAAAGATGGAAAATTATTTTCCTACCACCAATCAAACGGGGCCTTACAGTCTTTCTCTTTGGAGCAGAAGACGTGTTATGAAATTATAAGTCCAATTAAATGTATGGATGTGAGACTTACTTTATTGATCTTTTAATTTAGTGCAATATCATATGGCGATCACCTATAATGATGATAAATAGTATTGCTCTAAAATAAACTGCGGTTGACTTTTTAATTCTTCATGAGTTTTTCACCAATTATTTGTATCCCCTATTTTTATGTTGAAACATGTTAACCTTCTGTCTGCATGGTAAGTCACGTGACTATCAGCTAAAAAAAACAAACATCATAGTAGCATTTTTGAGGACCCATTTTTCATCCTTCGAGGCGATGAAGAAGCATCCCATTGCCTCTTCGATCATTGTTTGACAGCGCGTTGAAGGCAAAGTCAAATGCCTCTTAGGTGACTGAGCGTGCAACTAGAGCATCAACACTTTTCTCCGAGGCGATGAAAGGAGCCACTATCCTTAGCCACATTAGATGGGATTTGGTGTTCGAGGTTGTGGTGATGCTCGAGGTATGTAAGCTGGGGTTTGACAGCTTGAAGCCACATGAGAAATGACTTATATAACACATTCTGTAGTAGTATGTTAAAATGAAGATGATATCAGATTACTGCGATATCAATTCGTTGAAGAAAATATTAGATTATAAATACAATATAAAGTAATTGATCACAAATGCTCAAGAACAATATAATTTGTAGAGTATAGGAGATTTCACTAAAATATTGAGAAAGAATGCAAAGATTTTGTGTTTACAATTTTGTCTAACTTAATCTAAAATACAATGAAGAGGTAAATATATGTAAGGGACATTTCAAACCCTAGAAGTAAAATTATAGATAGAAAGGAATGCTCAAAACAAATCAAAGTGCTAAAACAGACCTGAGTCATATGAATATGGTGCTCGAGCACTAGGCGGGCATCTTCCCACCGCTTGAATGTCAAGCTCGTGCCGAACGAGCGCCAGCTTCATTGCTTTGGACGCTCGAGCTCTAATCAAGTGTCAGGCGAGCATAATTGCGTCGAAAAATCCTCTCTGGTCCATATCTTGATCACTTCAAGTCTATTACAAATTTCAACTCCCAATTGGACTTTCAAATAGAACTTCAACTAGAATTTTGTCAAATAAACTTTGAATAGGATTCCAAATAATATTTCAAATAGATTCAAGTCACACCCTAATTCTAGCAAACTCCACATTGACAATGATTTTCACTACAATGAACAAAACTTCAAAGATTCTCCTCTTGAAGACAAAAATTTCGCTATAAGGAGTAAATTTCAACTCTTCAACAAAAACACAAATAAAATTCTCCATTAAAATTTTCAACTGGAAATATTCTCCGAAAACTTTGCCACCCAAATAGGGCAATCAATAACTGAGTATTAACAAAATTTTAAGCACTAGGATTGGACATCACTTAACGAGGCAAAAAACTAGCCTGAAATAAAATCACCACAACTGAATACATCAAAAGAAAGATATTGACTAGAATCAATACCTCAACCATATTCAAACCAAATAAACTAAATCAGCAACATTGTACCTATGTGCAGACTAATGATCAAAGCGGCTTTACCCATAACTTATAAACTTAATTGAGATATATTCTTCAAAGAAGACCCTAAAATAGACTTTGATACCAATTTCTTGAAGAAAATACGAGATTTTAGGCAAAATTTGAAGTAACTGATTACAAACGCTCAAGAACAATATAATTTGCAGAGTAAATGAGATTTCACTAAAATATGGAGAAATAATATATAGATTATGTGTTTACAACTTTATCTAACTTAATCTAAAAAACAATGAAGAGCTAAATATAAATAGTGGACATTTCAAATCCTACAAGTAGAGTTATAGATAGAAATGAATGCTTAAAATGAGTCAAAACGTGAAAACTGGCGTAGGCCAGATGAATATGGTACTCAAGGGCTAGATGGGCTCCGCGCCACCACTCGAGTGTCGAGATGGCGCTAGGGCGGCGCCGACTTCACTACTTTGGATGCTTGAGCTCAAGTCGAGCGCCAAGCGATCTTAATTGTGCTAAAAGTCCCCCTTAGTCCATATCTTGATCTCTTCAAGTTCAACACAAATTTCACCTCCCAGTTAAGCTTTCAAATAGATTTTCAATTAGAATTTATAAAATAAACTTCAAATAGAATTTTGAATAACATTCCAAGTAGAATTTGAATCACACCCCAATTCTAACATAGTGGAGATGCAACGTAGAGATGCCATGAATGTGACAGGAGATGCCACCTCGATTTTCACAATGTGTGTGGTGGTCATTTAAGACAAACATTTCTATCAGTACTATATAAACCACCTCGTTTCTAAGTTTCTTTATTATCAAAGAGAACAAAAAATTTTCCCATAAGTTGAAGATGTACACATTTTTTTGCTGTGGAAAGAAATTGCAATGTCTTTCTACTTTTTTCTGGCAATCAACATGTTTCTTTATCAACCCATTTTGGATCCAGGTTTTTTATTTTGTCTTCCTATCCTTTCATGGATTTTGGGTTCTTAAGGTTTTAAAGCCAAGAACCGAGTTTAGGCCTAGGAACATGGATTTGTTTTTCACATCCGTGTCTGCTACCACAGTCTCAAGCATGTCCACAGTCGAAATGGAGGTTTTCTCTAACGCGCAATTAATTGTTATGACCATCTTGATGTTCATAGGGGGTGAAATTTTCACTTCCATGGTTGGACTTCATTTAAAGAGGTCCAAGATTATTACAACACGGAACACCGAAGAAAAAGGTACTTCTGTTGATCCCACCGATTCTGATGATCAAATTCAGTTACCTATAGAGTCAGTCCCCAACCATAGAGCACCGCGGTTCAAGACTAAAAATGATGTCTCGTCGCCATATTATAATGCGATTCTCAACTACAATTCAATCAAATTTTTGAGCTTCGTAGTTTTAGGCTATCTTCTGGTAATTCAAATATTAGGTGTTGCATCTGTTTTAGTGTATCTAGCCCTTTTTTCAAGTGCAAAAGATGTACTAAGAAACAAGGGTATTAAGGCATTAACTTTTTCTGTCTTTACAATAGTTTCAACCTTTGCCAGTTGTGGTTTTGTGCCCACAAATGAAAACATGATAGTTTTTAGCAAGAATTCAGGTCTTTTGTGGATTCTTATTCCCCAAGTCCTTCTTGGGAACACATTATTTCCATCATGTTTAAGATTTTTGATATGGGTTTTGGGAAAGAAAATCAAAAAGGCTGAGGCCAAGTACCTGTTGAAGAATACAACAAAAGTCGGGTACCTCCACTTGCTTCCTAGCCTGCATTCATCGCTCCTAGTAGCCACGGTGCTCAGTTTTATTCTCACAGGGTTCGTACTATTCTGCTTTCTGGAGTGGAATTCAGACGGCTTGGGTGGACTCAATACTTATCAGAAAGTCGTTGGCATTCTCTTTGAAATCGTTAATGCAAGGCATAGCGGTGAAACTATTGTCGATCTCTCAACAATTGCACCAGCCATCTTGGTGTTCTTCGTTGTTATGATGTTAGTCTCTCTCTCTCTCTCTCTCTGTCATTTCGCGTGTGCAAACATTTTATTAGTTCTATATCATGATGACAAGTAAAACGTACGATAGATGCAAGATATAAAGAAATACAAAATTATGTAGCTAAAGCCATGTTCATGCATGAAACTGGGAAGTTGATAGTTAAAACACATTTAAAATGAATTAACCATCATCAAAAAGTCGACTTTAACAAAGGATAGCAGAACCATACAAGATCCAAGAAATTGTTAATTGACCTGATTTCTTCTTCAACTAGTCCGTGTTACCGGGTAAGTAACTTTTTAATTAGAGAAAGCTTTTCAAAATGAGAAAATTACCTGCAACCCTACAATTAAATATTAGCTTTCATAAATAATGTGGTTAAGTTTAAATTTCAGATTTCAGGTGCTAAATAGAATTATTAATTGTAATTAATAAAAATTTAATTAAGCTTAATCTACATATTCATCCCCACCCAATTCATCCCGATTCAAAGCCTAGTCTCTCTCTCTCTGTCCCTCTCCCTCTCCCTCTCCACACATCCCACTCCACACTCTGTACCATCTCTTCCAGTTCCAGAACCGTCGCACACAATGGCACAGCAAGGCGCCGCTACTACTGCTAGCAGTGGCGCCTTACTTCGCCGCCGTTGCTACTGTGGTGGTGTTTGCAAAAATTCAGGCGAACCAGGCAGTGGTGCGTGCAATAGCAGTAAATCCATGGGCGGTAGTGCGGTTGTGCGCGGGTTCTGCTGCAACGACATAGTCTTACATGATTCTCACAAATCAGCTCAAGTTAAAATTCATATTTCCGGTCGATTGGTTCACGGTTGCTGGAAAAGGGTGTTTACCGGTGAGTTTAGAGGAGGTTCTAGCACGGTTGCAGCTTCTGGTGGTCCGATTAATCAGCCTGACTTGAGTCGATTTTGGTGGTGGTGGTGACTGTACTGAAGGCTGAGGAGGTGGGAATTTAGGTGTTGGGGGTGATTTGGGTGGCGAAGGTGAGTACATTTGTGGTGGTGAAGGTGGACTTGGTGGCTGAGATTTTACATTTGTGGTGGTGATGTACTGGTGGTGGATGAGATATTTTCAAGTTGTGGTAATGGTGCGGTGGGTGGTTTTGAGGCGTTGGTTTTGTTGGATCTGGTGGTGACTAATTTTGTTGGTGGCAGTCCTGGTGGATCTGGCAGTTGGGGCGACTTTTGTTGAATCTGTTGGTGGTGGTCTTGGTCATGGTGCTGACGTTGGTGGTAGTTCTGGTAGTTGGTAGTTCTGGTAGCTGGTGGCAGTTGTGGTGGTCGTCGTTTTATGTTGTTGTTGGTCGTGATTTTGGTGGTGTTGTGGTGGGGGTGAGTGTGGGGTTTGTCACCAACTATTTGTTTGATTTGTAACCAAGTATTGGTACTGGATTGAGATTGAGATTGAGATTGAGATTGAGATTGAGATTGGGATTTGAGTTGTCGTAGATTGTAGTGTTAGTCTTTGGTGTATGCAGATTTGTTTGTGGTGACCTTATGTGACCAAGTATGTATTTATTGTGTCTAAGTGTTACCGTCTGTGACCAGATTGTGACCGTCTGTGACCAGATTAACAGTGAGTCACAAATTAAACTGACTTGGTCACAGACGGTCACACTGAAAACAAATTTGGTCACAATTAGTCACATATAATACAGATCAGTGATTGCAGTATTTATGGTCATGAATTTGAATTAAAGGTTATGCTGGTGAATGCAAGACGAATCCAACCCGCGTCGGGGGCATTTTGGTAATTTATCATGACGACGTCGGAATGGGCTGAAATTTGGTAGGTTGATTGGAAACGGCCCGAAAAATTGGACTCGGAGTTCCGAGATCTCGGGATTTTAGCCAAATTCCTTCATTTAAGCCTTTAAATTGTTATTTTTAGTATAATTCGTTTTAATTTTTCGCTATTTTTGGCGTGTTTTAATATTTTCTGTTTTTAGGGTTTATTGTAACGCCTATATAAAGGTCTTTTAGCGATTTTTGTCTTGCTCAAATATATGTTAGTTGTGACTGGTTGTGACCAATTCTGTGCTAATTGTGACCTACTGTGACTTGATCACATGCGGTCACAGTTAAAATTGAATTGGTCACAGAGAGTCACATTAAACGCAAATTTGGTCACAGTCAATCACACTGAATACAAATATGTGATTATAAATAAATTTGTAATTATGACATACAATTTGTGTCTCGTGGCTAATAAATAAGTTGTGATAAATTAATTAGATGATTTATTACCACATAATGACTTGTAATCAGTTAATTTAATAATTTTTCTCATATCATTAATTTTCCTTGGCGCAAATCAATTAATAGATCACGGTCGCTGGTAAAAAATAATGTCACAATGTGCACAAGTTACAAATCCAATAGAACTAATCATGAGTAAAAAAAAAAAAAAAAAAAAATTCGCCGGATCGGAGCAGTCGCCGGAGTACCCGTCGGAGCGGTCGTCGGAGCAATCGCCGGAGTCGATGGAGAGGTGGAGGGAAGGTAGTGTAGTTGGGTGATAGAATGGGGTGGGTGAGGTGGTATGAGGTGGAAATAATTAATATATATCATATTATAATTTAATATTTAATAAATTTATTTAACACCTGATTTTTGAAATAATTCAACAAATTTGTTAGTTTTGAAAAGTAATTTTTAAATGTAGGGTTTGTGTGGTGTTCCCTTTCAAAATATGCGCTAAACGGGCCTTCAATACACTTTACATGTTCAATATGCATAATTAGCATGTTTGTTAGAGAATTTTTAAGGAAAAAAAATAATAATAATGTAAAAGTCTTCATGCCCTGTTTAGAGTAGGGTAGTAGTACTAAAAATGCACAAGTATTACAACTATGATAAAACAATCTCGAAAAAAAAATGCTACTACAATGAGCTTGTACAAATAGTGACTTAATCCTTGTGGATTTATTGACAGGTATCTTCCACCATATACATCATTTCTACCAGTTAAGGGGGATGAACTTTGCCCTCTTAAGTGTGAAGGGACGAAGAGAACAAGAAAAGGGATTGCAAAAAATCTCATATTTTCACAGCTTTCTTATCTCCTCATCTTTATTATTCTCATATGCATTACAGAAAGAAAGAGCATGAAAGAGGATCCCATCAACTTCAGTGTGCTCAATATCGTAATCGAAGTTATAAGGTTAAATTTTACTTCTCGATTTTTAAGACTCATTCCATTACAAGGGTAAGAAAATTAATAAGGACAACCACCATGATTATATTTTACCTACCAGAGAACAAATTAAATTGCTCGAATTGATAGCTTATCAGTCATTATTCCATTATTGACACGACACCAATAGTTTCAAAAAGAAGTCCATTTTCATGAGAAAAAACGTGTTATTTCATTTAAAATGCAATGACTAGACCTTCGTTTGGTAACCAATTTATAAATTTGTTTATAAATTCAGTCAAAGTCAAACATTATTTCAACCACACTCTCGTAACTACTACTCATTTATTATTCACACATTTCGTGAGATCCAATACTATTTTTATTTCTAAATTAATTTATATATTTGTTAACCGAAGGCTAGATATTCCAATATTTACTATATTGACATTTTTCACATGTTATCAGGTGATAATAAAATTTCAAGGAGTATTTCGAAATATAAAGATTGATTACTTAACTATGCATATGTAAGTTATGTCACAAAAATATCAACCAATGACACAGTTGCTAAATAAATTATTTATGTGCACGGGCCTAATTAGTACGAAAAAGAAAAGATACTAAAATCTAAGAATTAAACTACTTGTACAAAACTATTCATTACCACTTGGATGACATCTACTCACATGTAATGGGACCCACGTGAATAAACAATGCAAAAAAAAGGGTGGGAACCCCAAATGTTAGGGTCGGTCAGGAAAGTGGTAAGCCACTTCCCAGTACCTGTAGCATTTCTGAAAAGCTAATATGATGATGGCAGAAGCTGCAAAATTTTGAGTCAATTTGATTCTTTATTGACTTGTGATTTTGCAATATGATTGCAGTGCTTATGGAAATGTAGGCTTCACGACTGGCTATAGTTGTGAGCGTCAGCTACGGCCTGAACCAAATTGCATGAACAAATGGTATGGATTCTCCGGAAAATGGAGTGACGAGGGTAAAATAATTCTCATACTTGTCATGTTTTTTGGAAGACTGAAAAAATTCAATATGAACGGCGGTAAAGCATGGAAACTCTTGTAAGAGAAATATTCGTCGTTCACAAATCCTCCAATGGAATGAAGTTTTGTACATATATAGGCCAAACTATGAGTGTTAGTAATACTTGAATCTATTGCAGTCTTTCTCCCTTAAACTAGTTAAGATATTAATCAAGTCAACGCCAACAACACGTTGACTCGTTCACACAATATTCCATGAGTAGGCAAATGAATCATAATTATGGAAAACAGTAAAGAAACACACATTTTCAAATTTATCTCTAATAGCTATTCTTAAAACAGTTGTACTTGTGAAAGCAGATTGCGGAAGAATCTTTTTCATCTATCAAGATATAATTTAAAAAAAAAAAAAAAAAAATTTGTTCATTATGATACTACTCATCTTGATAAATTTGAAAAATCTACAACTGATAAAATAATTGAATAGATAAACTTGATGAATCACACTGTTACTACGTATCGTCATTTTCCCTAGCAGAACAGCTGAAAGGATGATAGTACCGTTCAAGATTAGTAATCGATCAAGAATAATGAACACAATACAAACATAAACTGCAGAAAATAGAAAATCAACACAAGAATTTTTCTAGCCGAAGTCCCAGAGGTTCAGTGACCAAATCTAACGCTTAATCCCGTGTTGAGCATCCATTATAAAATGGATAAAGTTCGGTTGCACTATAAACCAATAATATGGAAGAGAAGATACAAGACTGTTCGAACAATACAAGATAAGGCAACAATACTTATCTTTCTCACACAGATTTCAGATCTAAGCTCCTCCAGACCAAGAATCACGATAGATCACACAGATCTATTCTAAACCCTAACTGATAGCACAAATCACACAGATTCGACAGGCTAAACACTCAGTAAAGCATCAGATATCAACTATCAGCAGTATACATCAAGATTCTATCAACTATACTCTTGAATCACTCAAGAATCAAATAAAAACCTCGAAGAAGAATGAGGTTTTCCACTAGAGGGTAGAGAGAAAATCGAGCAGTATGAGAGGGATGAAAAGAATCGTCTACCAGAAGTCAAAGAGCCCAACTCCTCAAATAATATCAGAACCATCTAGAATATAATCCAACGTCTTTCAATGTTCCACGTGTGATAAATTTATTCCACTAAGAAAAACGTCATTTAAGTAAACACGTTTTTCCCTTCAAATAATTGTAGAAGCAAACCATCCAAATAGTCCAAGGTTCGAATCACAACAACAGCTTTATGAACCCTAACTATTTCCTTAAATGCGATTTCACTTATTTTCGAATCAATTTAACAAGCAATCTAGTACAAAGAAAAACAATAAAAGTTGCACTGGCTAGATGGGGCTCGACTCAATCTCGACTACAATGCCAAGGGCTGAAGCTCAATGAAGTCGAGTTTGTGGCTAAATAAAATGAACTTATTGATGATGTCACTGCATCTCTTAAATTCTGTAACATTTATCCTCAGGTAAATGCAAAACATCTAGCTAAAAAAGAAGCTACTTTTTAGTGGCTTTTTTCACCGAAATTGGCTAAAAAATTTGCATTTGAAGGGCATTACTATCAAGACAATTTTTGGCTGCTTTTATAGCATTTCAGCCAAGGCAACATATGCTCTTAAATCGTGTCTCATCTTCAGAGATTGTACGGTTTATGTTTTATTTAAATTGGAAACAAAATTATATTCTAAGATTTGAAAATTTATTAAGAGTTTGTCACCCTCGTTGTGAAAGTGACATTCAGTCCAATGTGTCTCCTGTTAAACGTGGAGACTAACTAGAATACTTTAATTCAATTGTCAATTAAATTTTGAAACAGTTAATGCAAGGCATAGCAGTGAAACTATTGTCGATCTCTCAACAATTGCACCAGTTTATGTTAGTCTCTCTCTCTCTCTCTCTCTCTCTCTCTCTCTCTCTCTCTCTCTGTGTCACACGTGCGTGTGCAAACATTTTATGAGTTCTATATCATGATGACAAGTAAAACATGCAATAGATGCAACATATAAACAAAAAGAAAATTTTGTTGCTAAAGCCATGTTCATGCATGAAACTGGGCAGTTGATAGTTACTTAAAGATTCAATATATATAAAGTCGTATTTAGCAAACGAAAGAACCATACAAGATCTAAGAAATTGTTAATTGACATGAATTCTTCTTTCAACAACCACTCCACTCTGTAGTATAAATAATTTCATCTACCTTATTCCTGCATACTCCAGAAACTGATTTTAATTGGTAACTCGAACCGAGCTCATATTTCTCAATAATATATTGCACTGTAGACATTCTGCCCTCAATATATAATGCCTAACCACACAAAAAAAACTTGTATGGTATCAGAATTTTCTATAGACAATTTCTAAGCAAGGTCATGTGTTATGAATTGCCAAATCTCTAACAATATACTGTAGTCAGTTTGATAATAATCAAGTCCATTGCTTTCTTTGGTTCGAGAAAGGAAATTATTAGATACGATGAGAATATCGCTTACACATATCCAAAGAAGGCTGTCATTTTGTCCCTATTTGGTAACCATTCTTTTAAAAATCTCCTTTTTTTTTTTTTTTTATCATACTCATTTTTAACCTCACAATCTCACAATAAAATATTTTTCACGTAAATCCAAAAAAAATTCTTACATCTTAACCACACTTTATCAAAAAACTTACTATTCAAAAACTCATTCTTCCAAAAAAGTGGCAGCCAAAGGGGGCCTATTTTTTTATAGTTTCCAAGTTGACACTGGCTACATATTTTAATGTTTCTTTCGAGTTAGAATAATGATACAAATCTAAATTGTATGCTTCAACACTTACTATCTTTCAACTGGCTTTCTAATAGGACAATATTTTCAGAGTCTAAAGATTAAATTGAGGTCAAGTGACACAAGTTTTGGTATATTTAAGGCCCTTTTTATAGAATTATTTCCTGTGAAAGCTTTATTAGTTAGATTTCTCCAAAAACTCTTATAACCAGATTAAGTAATTCCAAAAATTATACAAACGAGTCCATAAGCAATTTTTTGGTTTCATAAAAAGCTTTTGATTTTTTCTTAGTTGTGCCAATGGGCCTTCAATACACTGTTACAGGTTCTATTTTTCTACATAATTAGCATGTTTGTTAGAGAAGTATTAAGGAATATATATAATCTAAAATTCATCACGTCACATTTAGTACTGCATAGTAATACTAAAAATGCACGACATTCCCTGCCGCTTCGAGATAGATGCATGAACATCCATTTCCAATTTCCAGATTCTTCAACAGAAAACATTTCTCTTCAAAATGTGACTTTCTCCGCTGATTGTGGAATTGTGGGGGTAACATATTTTAAAGGTAACATTTCTCTATACCTTTTTAATCATAGAAAGATATCTATGAAAGAAAAAGGGTAAAAAAATTCTTATACAATTATAAGGATGATATACACTAAGTCTAAAGTGGATGAAATGGGATGAAAGCCGATTATGGCGTTTGCAAAACCAATTGGAATATTTAAAGAATATTAGTAATATTGAAAATCATTGTGATTATTCAATGACAATAATGGAATACTCATGTACGAGATCCACTAGTTAAATTAATTCACTAGTGTAATGATTTGATAGAAATCCTCCAACCGTGTTTGGATATCAATAAAGCTAGTGATAAAGCTAGTGAGAAGCATATAGCTTCACAAAAGGATTTTTTTGGTGGTGACAAGTTGTATCTATTAAATGAATCGATCGTTGGCTAGCTACATTTAATAAGATACTAAGTCACATAAAATGGAAGTCTAGATATATGAGTCTTAGACGTGACTTTACAAGAAAATTGTCAAAGATGGAATAATTTCCATAAAGACATAGCGGATCCTATAACTAAACCACTAAATAGAGATTTTGTGGTGTCTACTTCGAGTAGGATGGGGTTGAAACTCCTAAGGTCCACCAATGACGGCAACCCTACGTCCCTACCTGTCATTACTCAAAAGGTAATCTATGGGTTCAACGGGTAACAACAAGTCATTCGATATGTGAATAGCTTCACCCTTATAAAATCCGCAATAATCCTATCCTAAGTAAATAATACTGGTTGTCACTGAATTGAGGGTTGAGTTTAAGCTCTTAATGAAGTTCAATGCTAAAACACAAGTATCTCAAAAAGGTAACAAAGATATTGGAAGAACTTCACCTAGACGAACCTTGATGTGGTGGTGCCACCTCAATAGAAAGTTGAAGTTTCTCTCTTAAAAGTTTGTTGAAAAGGATGAGCGCAAGGCCATAAAAGCGCTAATTGAGTTTGAGGAACTTGAGAACACGTAATACTCGTGCGTGTGTGTGTGTGTGTGTGCTCTTACCAGTATTGTCACATTGAATAACTGGTTCAAAGCTTCACGCTACCTTTGATTCAGACTTTATTTTTTTTAAATTACACTATGGTTAGATTCAGATCGAAAGATATTTAATCTTTATACATTAGTATTGTATACTTTGAATATGAGAGTTTATTGGATTTTGAACAAGTGGGTGATTTATGGAAAAATGTTGTTCAAATCAATAAATAAGTGTGTGGAATGAAAGAGGAAATCGGAGCTAAAATATGTTGGTCTATGCGGTCGCATGGGCAAACCTGCATGCGACCGCATGGCCATTACAGGGCCTAAAGGCCCCATTTTTAAGTAACCTATGCGACTGCATAGAGTTGAAAAACTACCATTGGACAGTTTTTCGGTTTTGTTTTTGGCGGCTTTTCACTTCCTTTTGGCACCATTTCATTTAGCCTTGTTCCATGACTATAAATTGGTTATTGATGTTCATTAGAATGGTGGTGAAAACACTTGAAAAATAATAATGTTCATAATCTACATTCCACAAAAGGATCAAATCTCCTTTCTTCCATATTCATATGATTTCCTCCTTGTGTTCTTATAGTTTTGGAGAATCATACAGGTGCTTGAGTATTGAATTCTCTACAAGGTTTGATTAATCTTTCGAACCATTTGCCGCGAGACCCTTTAAGCACCGAAATCGTATCCGAGAGGGGGCAAATATTGTTTGAGGACAGCGATATAATATCGTGTTTGAGCCTTTATATTCGTTATGATTTTCTATTCGTTTTCATCTTCTTGTGATTATGTTTCTTTGATTTCTTTTCCAACCCTTGGTGTTGATATTTTTCCCAACAAGTTTTACAACTAGGATAACAACAGTATAGAATAAACTCAAAAAACATGTTACTACAACGAGCATATACAAGTACTGACGTAATCGTGGTGAACTTATTAACAGGTACCTTCCACCATATACATCATTTCTACCAGTTAAGGGGGACGAACAAAGCCCTCTAGAGAAGACGAAAATGGATTGCTAAAAATCTCATTGTACCATGATTATCATTAATCATAGGATTTGTTCTCCCAACACAAATTCGATGCCCCAGCAGCAATTCCGTACAAGATTAAACCAGCTCACGCTCACCGACTCTGGTCGGCAGCAATTCCGTCCAAGAAAAATTTGTTAAATATACGATATTATGGCAATGAAAGAAAAAATTACACAAACAGTCCAATGTCTACATGACACTTTCAAACTTAAAGAAACATGAAACAAAAAACTTCTACCTAGATTTTACAACCAATGGATTGGCAATGGCGACAACCTTTTATAAAACTGGACCTTCGAAAGACAAAAAAAATGGAAAATAAAATGGTGGAAAATTAATTTATGTGTGTGATATTATGCATACTATTCTCTGAGCATATGTAGTAATCACCAGTAAATGAATTCTCTGTGTCATACTTCAGAACAGACATTAATCCATATATGATGTTACCGGCTGACTTTGGAATTCGGCTATCTTGGCCGGATGACACAGGGATTTATCATTGCCGGGATTCACCGTTTCCAGAATCCTTTTTCAGGGTTTCAATTTGTTTCCCACAGTTTTTGTCTCCATCCTTCCTTTCTCTCTCCATTCTCACGTGCTGCGTTTCCCTTCAATTCTTATTTTCAACGCCTCGTCAGCCATTTTAAAACCCTGTCTAAAGTGTTGTCATTAAAGGTATTCAACAAGCATTATCCAAGAAAATTAATAAGCACAACCACCATGACTATATCTAACCTATCAGAGTACCAAATTAAATTGCTCAATTTGGTGCCTTACCAGTCGACTTTCCATTATTGACATGACACCAATAGTTGAGAAAAAAGTCCTTTTTTCATGAGAAATATTTGTTATTTCATATATAATGGCCGGCAACCAATTTATAAATTGGTTTATACATTAATTCAAAGCCTAATATTCATTTTTACCACACATTCATAACCAATTCTTATTTATTATCCACACATTTCGTAGGATCCACTACTATTCTTACTTATAAATTGATTTATAAATTTGTCAAACTGAGGCCAGATATTCCAGTAATTTATCTTGCTCACAAATGACTCCTCAATTGTAATAAATGATTAAATTCAATTAAGGAGATTTAAATTATTCAGGTCCGGCACAGGATCTGGCGGGAAGCACGTTATCATTGCCATAAGATTGTTGCCTCAAGTGTAGTAGACTTTCTTCATTTTCTAGTCTTAATAGACAAGCATGTTTGGGAAGTGGTGGATAAATGGGAAGTTCTTGTGAGTCACTCGAAATTTGTTGTGAAAAGTTGTTTGGGTTATTATAAACAGTTTACAGGAGTAATCACAGTTTATAAATAAATTAATTAATTAAAGAAGAGAAACTAAAATCTAATATGGCCCGTTTATATATTTGTAATGAAAATCAATAATGATGGAAGCTGCAAAATTTTGTGTTAATTTTATTCTTTATTAACTTGTGATTTTGCAATATAATTGCAGTGCTAATGAGAATGTGGGGTTCACGACTGGCTATAGTTGTGAGCGTCAACTACGGCCTCAAGCATATTGTACGAACAAATGGTATGGATTCTCCGAAAAATGGAGTGATGAGGGAAAATAATTCTCATTCTTGTCATGTTTTCTGGAAGACTGAAAAATTCAATATGATGTCACCGCATCTCTTAAATTAATTAACCTTTATCATCAGATAAATTACAAAACTCCAACTGAAGAGATCCCTTTGTTAGTTGTGCAACTAAGCCCCAGATTGGTGCCTATTGTTTTGAAACTCTTTTTGCTACAGAATTATTTTCAACCACACATTCACACAATAAAATATTTTGCACGTAAATTTTCCTTATTTTTAACCACACATTCTCCTAAAAATATTATTCAAAATTCTCTCTCTCTCTCTCTCTTAAAATAATGGGCACAAAACAGGGGCATTCCAATGTGGTGGCATTACTCTAAGTTGAGGAAATACCCCTAGATAGCCACTTCAAATAGGTGATTTGTGAGAATAGACATCAAAAAGTTAGAAGTTTTAAGAATAGCCTTTGAACAACCATATTTCCTAAAATACCCTCTCACATAAAAATTGCAACAAAAGCCATCATAATGTATAAAATACTTCAAATAGGTCCCCAAGAAAATATAAATCCAGAATCTTTAATAAATTTAAACCCGGATATTATACAAAATTTTATTGATCTAAAAATTGCAACAAAAAGAGAATTAAATTATTTAAAAGAAGATTTAAAAAATTTCTTTTTAGATTATTTAGATCCAAAATTAAGATATAAAGATACTTATATAGATAGCCAAGCAATTAGATTTGAAAATAATACACATAAAGAAATTATCAATCTAGAAAAAAGAATTGAAAAATTAGATACAATCATTGAAAAAAAAAGTCATAACAAGAGATAGTGAATTCTATAAATTTCATTACGATTTATTAAATATTTACGAAAATAATAAATTTTGAGATTTTGAAGACGGTCTTAGTACCCCCCCCATCTTAATTGGTATCAGAGCCATAGATCATAACATGATAATAGAAGATTTAGGAAATAGATATAAAATTATAAAAGATAGATTTGCGATAATAATAGGAAAACCTATAATAGAGAAAGAAATCTTAAAAATCATACTTATAAAATTAAAAAATCTACCTTTAGATATTAGAAAGGAGATAATAGAAAAAACAGAAATTAGTATAATAAGAGACCTTATGATATTGGAAACTATTATAGAAACTATAGATCGAGAAGAAATAGCTGCTATAATAGAAAATAATATAAGTAATTATGGGAATTAAAATTAAAAAGATAGATAACTATTATAAATTAGAAGAGGAAAAAAGGATATAAAATATTTTATGAACCTATTCCTAATAAATCAAAAATATTAACATTAAATATAATTAAAAAATTACCTAGAGAAATAAAAGAACAAATACTACATAAATTAAGTATAGGATCTATAAAAGATAGATATGTATATGAAATGATTAATAAAGAATTTGAAAGTATTTTATATTATAGAGAAATATATGAATCATCATAAGTTATAAATGAGTAATGATAAAGTAGCTAGAAAACTTAATAATATTGTTAGAAATTTAAATAAAATACAAGAAAAAACCTCAAATATACTAGAAACACCAGGAGAAATAAATAAATCACAAGGAAAAATGTTAGGGAAACTAAAAATCGAAAAATTAGAATTAAAAGCAAAATATTTTGAAACCGTAAGAGATAATCAATTACCTGATAACGAAATAGCAATAGAAAGTCTTAATAAAATCATTAATGAAAATAAAGACAAAAAGTGCAGATTATCATATTTATTAGAAGTAAAAAGTGGAAAAATATAATGGCTTTTTCAGAATCATTTGATGAACTAAAGAAATTAGTAAAAGAATTAATAAATGAAACTAAAGAATTAAAAGATGAAGTAGGAATGTTAAAAATAGAAATTAGAGAAATGAAACAAAATATGAAACCAACAGATAAAAAAGTAGATAAAGATAGAATAAAAGGAGAAATGACAAGAATAGGAAAGAAACATGTAGAAACAGAAGGATACTATGAACCAGGAAGTATGGATGATAGATTTAGAAAAGAAATATTACCAATAATCCTAGAACAAGAGAAAGAAATTGAAAAATATACAGAAGAAAGAGGAAAAAATAAAAAAGATGATGAATGAAGAAATAGATAATCTAATAGAAAACTTTGACCAATTAAGTATAGAAGAATTAGAAAATTATGAAATATTAATAAATACTGGTGGAGGACCAACACCAGCACCAGGAAGTACAAGTAATAATCCAAAATTAGAATTTCCTGAATTAGAAGGAGGATATGCACCAATGCCACATAGACCTTATAGGCAGTACTATGATAGAATTATACCACAACATAGAATAGAAAAATATAAAGATCAATTTACCCCAAATTCAGACTACAATAAACCAATAAATCATGGAGGAGCAAAACTAGATTTAGATTGTAAAATAGATATTAAGAAAGCCTTATTACAATGGGCAGATACAATGATATTATTCTTTTTATATAACCAAGACGATACATGGGAATCTACTGATAGAAGAATTGACTATTTAATAGCATCGTTTGAAGGAGATGTAAGAAATTGGTGGGAAGGAGTAACTGAAGATACTAAATTATTAATGAGAAGAAATATACAAACAGAAATGCAAAAAACCTCACAAGAGGGAATAAAAAAGTTAGTAGAATATATATCAGATGAATTCCTAGGAGAAAATTGGATAAACAATTCAGAAGAAGAAGCTAGAAGAGAAAAATTAAAAGCAAGACTAGGATTAATAAACATTATGATATGTGATATGTGCAAAATAAAATAATATACATGTCAATTTAAAAATTTCTATTATACTCAATTTTATAGTAATGAAAATCAAGGACCATACTTAGAAATGTATTTTGCTAAATTACCAGGAACATGGAATATATATTTTAAAATAGAATATGAAAGAAAGATATATAAAGGATAATCCTGTACCAGATACATTAGGAAGTAGAATAAAATTCCTATTTGAAAGATTAACAGAAATATGTAAAAATAGACAACTAATGAAAAAATCTGGAAAATTAACAAGAATTTGTTGCGAAGAAATAGAGAGACCTATTAATTGGGGATGTGGACCGGAAAGAAAATATAAAAGAAAATTCAAACCAAAAAAGTATAAAAAATATAGACAATTCAAAAAGAAATATCAAAAACCAAATAGGAGATATTATAAAAGAAAATATCAACCAAAAAGAAAAGAGTTTAAAAAAGATAAAAAATAATGCAAATGTTGGAATTGTGGAGAAATAGGACATATAAGCCCTGATTGTACTAAAAAGAAAGTTAGAATTTTACAACAAGAATATGAAGAAATAGAAAGTGATTTAGAAGAAATAATAGATATTAATAATTATGAGGGAGAAGAGGTTTACATATCAGAATCAGAATGAGTCACGAAATAGAAGAAGCTGAAACCATAGAAGAAAAGCAAGAAATAGAAAATTCTGAAGGATATGGATTAAAAGTAACATTTGATAATAATACATTTAGAAAAATAGAAAAATTATCATTAGATTTAAAATTAGGAGAATGGAAAATATTCGATAAGATATTTAGAAGAGAAAGAGTAGCTATAAGTGAATACCATAAGATAGAAAAATCAATAGATATAAGAACAGCTTCAGGAAGTCATAAATTAGCATTACTAACAAAATCCACAGTTGACCAATTGATGACAAAAGTAAAAAGAAGACAAAAAGAAAAGATACAATACGTTTATCTAGCAGGAATACAATTAATGTTCAAATCCCTATTTAGAGAAGGAATAGATTCACCAATAACAGTAAGTTTACATGATGGAAGAATATTAAATACTAATGACAGTCATTTAGGAACTATAGAAGGAAATTTAGCATATAAAAAATTAATATTTACATGTTATCCAAAATATTGTGTATCAATAAAAGATAAAGATTTTAATGAAGTATTAGGATTACATTTTAAAATACATAGAAAAGATATTATGGAAGAAGGAAATCATATTATGACCATAGAATATAGAGCATTATATACATTTACTAACTCTAACTATGGAAACATTTATTCTAAAAAACCCTATATAGAAATTCACAAAGAATGTAAAGACATATTAAATATTGTAGAACCAAACAAACAACTAAACCTACTACCACAAATATATGAATTAGAAATATCTAAAACAAAGCCAGATGTAACAGAAAAAAATAGAAAAAAATAATTCTTTAATAGAATTTAGAGATGGAAAATTAAAAAGAAGTAATAGTACATCTATAATACCAAGAAAGAACATAAATCGAGAAATAATGGTAAAAAGGAATATAGGAAGTATGCAAATATATATAGAGAATATTATAATGGAATAGAATATATAAAAGGAAAAAATATCATAATTGATACAGGAGCAGCAAACTGCCATATATCAAGAAATAGAGATAAAGGATTAATAAAAAGAAGGGTAGAGCCTTATAAATATATCAATTTTGATGGAAAAAACACATACTAGTGAATTAGAAGTAAAAATACCAATAGTTTTAGATGGAGAAGAAATGATAATACCATGTTATGTAGATAATAGTATGGGAGATCATTACCATATATTATTAGGAATGAGTTTTTTACAAGCATTAAATCATTATAATATTAATAAAGAAGGAATCTATATAACACATAATAATAAGACATTGTTTTGTCCAAAAGAATTAATAATGTAATAACATTTCCATCAGCAGTATATATACAAATTACCATTGTAGAAACTAATATAACAACATGTACTTTGATAGATACAGGAAGTGATATAACTATTATCAAGACATTTTTGTTAAAAAACTGGAACAATGATGATACTATAAAAATAACAGGTGTCACAGGAATATCGACACCTATTACTAAAAATAAAGAAAAGGTAAAAATCCTATTAGGAAGTAAACAAATAACTATAAACAAAGTATATGCATATGATGTATTAGAATGTGATATATTATTAGGAAATGATTTTGTTCAACAATTCCAATATTACCAAGAAAATAACTATATGATTATGTTAAAAACACCATGTGGACATCTACTAAAAATTTCAAGAGAATTTAAACCATACAGAGTTCAGCCAGCCCAGCGTGGTGAAAGGACAATAAAAATACCAATAAAAACAACTATTAAAATACAAAAAATACAAACAACAGAAAAATCAGAATTAATAGAAGAAATAATAAAAAAGATAGGAAATGTCTATAATGAAAATCCATTAGCTTATTGGAAACCCGAACATCCAAGGGAAAAAATAGAATTAACTGAAAATGTAATAATAAGAGTAAAACCAATGATGTACACTATACAAGATACTCAAGAATTTAGAAAACAAATTGAAGAGTTAAAAAATATGAAATTAATCAGAGCTAGCAATGGACCACATAGTAGTCCAGCCTTTATGGTAATGAAACACTCTGAACAAGTACGAGGAAAACCAAGAATGGTAATAAATTATAAAGAATTAAATAAATATACAAAATTTGATGGATATTTTTTACCAAATAAAGATGTTTTAATAAACCTTGCAAAAGGAAAAGAATATTATTCAAAATTCGATTGTAAGTCAGGATTTTGGCAAATCAAAATGGAAGAAGAATCAATACCATATACGGCATTTAGTACGTCTCAAGGTAAATACGAATGGATAGTTATGCCATTTGGATTAAAAAATGCACCTCAAATATTTCAAAGAAGAATGGATAATATTTTTAGAAAATATAATGATTTCTTATTAGTATACGTTGATGATATACTAATATGTTCAGAAAATAAAAATGATCATAAAAATCATATTATAAAATTCCTAAAAGAATGTCAAAAAGAAGGAATAGTTTTATCTGAAAAGAAAGCTATTATAGAAAAATCTGAGATAGAATTTCTTGGATTAATTATAGATAAAAATGGAATAAAATTACAGTCTCATATATCTAAAAAGATAGAAAACTTTCCTGATAAATTAGAATCTAAGGAACAAATACAAAAATTCTTAGGATGTTTAAATTATGCAGAATGATTTATTGAAAATCTTTCAAAAAAGAGACATAAAAATACAAATTTTACTTAGAAAAAAACTAATACTAAAGGATGGAATGGAGAACATACAGAAATAGTTAGATTGCTTAAGGAAGAATGTAAAAATTTACCAAAATTAAGATTACCAAATGAAAAGGATAATTTGATAGTTAATACTGATGCCTCAGATAAATATTGGGCAGCAATATTAAAAACAGATTTAAATGAAATATGTAGATATTTTTCAAGCGGAACTTTCAATCAAGCAGAAATAAATTATACTACTCATGAAAAAGAATTATTAGCAATTATTAGAGGAATAAAGAAATTTTCATTATTTTTATTATCTAAAAAAATTTATTGTTGAAACTGACAATTCTCAAGTTGCAGAACTTGTTAGAAATAAATTACCAATGGAACCCCAATATAGAAGGTTACATAGATGGCAAGCATATTTATCATTCTATAATTTTGATATTATTCATATTAAAGGTACAAATAATTATCTTGCTGATTTTTTAAGCAGGAACATTGAATTTGGAGATGGATAATATCAAACAGGTGATATCAGAAATGAAATCTGCGGCAGCCTATGCCAAAGAAGAAGCAGATGATATAAAAATTGGAATGGAGACATTAGCTGAGCTCTTAAGTCATAATATTAAATTATTACTTGAGATCAGTGAATCCCATGCCAAGGTTACAAACGAAATGAAAGACAAAATTGATGTTCTTGAAGCACAATTAATGTCTACTGATACAAATAATAGAGGGATTGATGTCTTGGCACAATCCTATGATACCAAACAGGGATACCAACAGGTACCAAGGAGTGATCCACAATGCGAAAGCAGTAGTGGACCCAGCACTATCAAAAGAGATACACAAAGTCCTAGAAAGTTGACCATAAAATCCAATGATGAACATACAAGGGTTATTAAAATCAGAACAGATGAAGATGATGATACCCCTTTATCAGCAAAAGAAGAAGAATATAGATCTTTTGCCAAAATTGTTTATGAATTACAAGAAAAATGACTCCTATTTCATATCTTCAGGAGATCATGTTTATCCAAGGTTACTAATTACCAATGATGCAGACCCTGTCATGGTCAAAATGGCAGCAGACTATGGATTTTTAGATCTTATCTATCCCGGAAAAGATCTAAAAGAAATTGAAAGATTCGATGAAATTTTTAAATCTGAAGTATCCAAATTTGCCAAAGGAAGGTCCATATACATAAAATTTTATTCAATTAGTCCAGAAATTGATGGAATAATATTTTATCCTGCTGAGCATATTATAACAATCGGATATGTTAGCAGAGAATTCCAGATTGATGTCGGTCACAATAGAAAGCCATTACCAAAAATCACCAGATCATGGATAAAATCTCGAAGAGTTTTAGGGATGAAAGTTTTATATAAAATGGCAAAAAGCTTGTATGACAAAAAATTCAAATGCCTATGTCAATATGAAGGATGGACTCTTCTCACCAACAATGGAGGAGAAAAATCAACAATTCTGAAAGAATACATTGAGAAATTTGATACTCATCAAATCAATGGACCTATCACAACCATACAAGAGGCATGCAGAATAAGAGAATGCCCCACTTGCCAACAGAATCAAAGATAAGAAGACAAAAATGATAAACACATGGAGGAAAGGTGTCCAAGCTGCTATTGAAGGACAATTATAGAAGGACTGTGTCCTTTATCAAAGAAAATGTAACAAAACAACAAGGATGGAGGGGCCATGAGACTCTTGATGAAAAACACGAGGCAATAAAATATTATTAGTATGATGTAAGCAATGATGTAATTTATCTTCAGATTTGTGTATAAATAGAGGCCTTTGGGCTAATGAAAGAGGCAGAGTTGGTTGAGCACTCAAACTGTGAGATAGCCAAACAAATTCCTGTCTTCCATTGTAATCATATTTCAGCTTTTAGATATCAATAAAATTCCAAGTCATTTCAAATCCAAATTGTCTTTAAAAAATATCATGAGTTTCTAAACACCTCATCCCATAGATTCTTGAAAGATTGAAGAAGAATTCATTTCTTACTTTAACAGAAAGAGAGTTTTCTTTAGTTAATATCTATAATCCGAATTCAAAGAACTGACACAGTGAAGGTGGAAAGCTGGAATAGCAATTATCCCGTAGAGGCAGGAGGCCATTGAAGGGAGCCATTTGCAGATCCAGAACCTGAAGGTTACTCGGTTCTAAGAATAAAGATTTGAGATCAAAACTAAGGTAAAACTATTATTTTTGTTAAATTTAGAAAGACATTTTCTGAAATCTTAAAGAATCGTTGGGATTACTTATCTGAATATTTGCATGGCTAAATTATCTAAATATTTGTATTTATTAGCATTGTTATCATGTTAAGATTTATATAACATGCCAGGATATACAATTGAAGGATTAGATAATTTATTAGAAGTTTTATTAGAAAAAATAAATAATATCATCTCTCAAATGGAAAGAATAGATCAATCATCGTCTGAAGAATATTATATACTTGGAGAAAATTTTGATAGATATATGGAAGATTATGTCAACCTATTAGATCAAAGAATGAATTTATATGCTAGAATCCGAGATAGAAATAATACAGGACAGAATTGAAAAACTATTCTAAAGATAAGGATTTATCCTGTAATATAAAAACACATTTCATTAAGGGTAAAATAGTACTTTTAATAATTAAGACCATTGTGGAAAATAGCAACAGTAAACCGGCCATTTAAAAAATTACCCCCTCTAAGTTACACAATGTCCCCGCGTTGGCTGACGGCCAAAGTGTGCTTCATTCCATCTCTGAATTGTAAGTCTAGCTTGTGGAGAACCGGTTGGAATTTATGGGATAATTTTTATGGGCATGAATTGGAAAATTTTTTAAATTGGTGTGATGATTAGTCGCAACTCATCAAATGGAAATGTTTTTATCAAGAGTCATGTTATTTTGGATTGGGTGTGATTATTTGAAAATGTACATTATAAAAAGTCATGACCTATGTAAAAAGATGCAACCATTCCAAAAAGTCACTTGAAAATCTATAAATAGGGACTCTTAATGTCCAATTTCCTAAACCCATTCAATTCAAGAAAAAATCATTTCTAAAATTCTATTCTCTCTTCAAAATATTCTAATATTTTGCTGAAATTAAATTTCGTTCGAATTATTTATAGAAATAAAATATTGTCTGAGCAATTTTAGGTTGTGTCTATCCCGTTCATAAAGAATACAATCAACACTTTGATTCTCCAGATAAAATTAATACTGTGATATATTAATTTTGAAAGAAATGTTGTATATTGGGAGATAGACGTCTATTTGACCTTATTAGCACTAGTGTAGGGGATAAAATTTGTCACAAAGAGATTTGCATTTATGCTAATTGCTACATTTCAGTAAGTCATGGTTTGATTGTATTTTCATATACGTATCTTGGTTTCGATAAGTTGAAACTCTATACGATATTTTGCACATAAAAGGTTAGTTGTCGAATATAAATTATACACCAATTATTTCAACAACATTTAAGATAGCTTTATATTATATGATCTTTCTAGTTTATAACAAAGTTAACTAGAGAGATAATAGAAAATCAAAGTTTGATATGAGATATAATGTGTTAGATCTATTGTCCAGACTTACAATAATGGCTGACATTGCATTTAGTGGTTAGCCAAGTGGGTTTGGTAGATTCTTACTAACAAGGTTCAAAGTGAAAACTACTGATCCTGATGTATTATACTTCAATAGTACTCTTCTTTGTCTTCCTTGTTCTGAATCAAATTCTTCCATTCATATAAGGGATTGTTGAAATTTATGAGATAATTTTATAGGTGTGAATTTGAAAAATATCCAATTGGTGCGATAACTAGTCGTGACTATTCAAATGGAAATTGTTCATATCAAAGAGTCATGTCATGTTCAAATTGGGTGCAACTCTTAGAAAACTCCCATTACCAAAACTCACGACCTTTCAATAAGATGCAAGCTAGACCATTAAATATGAAAATCTATGATCTAACGATCCATATTAATTATGTAAAAAGATGCAACCATTTCAAAAAGCAACTTGAAAACCTATAAATAAGGACACCTAATTACAAATTACCCACATCAAATCAATTCAAGAAAAATCCTTTTTAAGATTCTCCCATCTCTTCAAAATATTCAGTTGTTTTTATTTTGCTAAAATTAAATTCCGTTCAAATTATTTTCAAAAATAAAATTCCGTCCAAGAAATTTTAGTTTATACCTATTCCGTTCGTAAATAATACTGTCAGCACTTTAGTTCATCCGACAAAATTAATATTGTCCATTTGATCATATTTGCACCAGTACACGGACGAAGTCTGTCTTAAAGAGATTTATATTCGAATAATCGCTTCATTTCATTTCCTTTTTTTTCTACGCTTTAGTAAGTCACAATTTGGTCTTATTTCCATGCACGTATCTTGATTTCAGTAAGATATGAAAAAGATGTAAACTACTTTTAAGTAACTTTTTAGAATATAACAGTTTGTCAATTACAATTGCTAATTAACAAAATGGACCGTTGATCTTATTCCCATTCATTCTCTTTCCCCATTGAAATTTCCAACCTATCAAAATTAAGCTTATGAAGTATAACTTCTACCTAGGTCAACTAATGGCACGGGTGGAGACATATATATTCGAGTTCATTACATGTATACATTATGTGTTTCGGTTTAGTGTATATTAAGGATAAATCTCATTTTTTTATAAATATGAATAAATTTACAACACATTAGCTACTCCTCTTAACAGCTTTACTTTTAAGGTGCCCTAAATCTCAATAAGCCTCGTATATTTTTGCCTTCCTCACTTCCCTCTTTGCTCTCCTTTCCATCATTAGTTTCTCAAGTTTATGCAGGTAATGTTGGGCTGTGCTACAATAGTTGAAATGTTTGATGATGTGAAAGTTGTTCAAACGGTGAAAATGCTCTTCATGATCGGAAGAAGAAAGTAAAACCCATAGTTAAACCTCGATAAAGTAATAACTTCGATTATATAATAATTTCTTACGATCCCGACTTGGGCTAAAGTAATAACCTCGCTAAATGCATTAAGTAATAAAAAAAAATTGAATCCTTAAGGGCCCAATAAAAATATAAAGTAATAATTACTGGATTTCATTGAGAAAAAAAAAAATATATATATATATATATATATAGAGACCAAAATTTTCAATCAATCAACAATACCCGTACAATAATCATTCATTTTGAAAATATGTATCGATAGTTGATTGTTTTTTCTTTCCACCTAAACCAAAATGAACCACATCCTAACTTTTTGTAGAGCATACACAACTTTCGAAATATTTTGCTCGTGTTGTAGCAAGTAGTTACTTAAGGTGACTATTGCTTGAAATGCCTCTTTTGACGACACATTTGGGACAATACTACTATCATATGGTTCAGGATCATTCTCATCATCATTACTGTTCATTACCGATTGAATAATTTCTTCGTTTGTAGGTGATTCCATAACTGCATCATTCTCGCTAGGATAGTTCAAAATATGTTCAACATCCATCACATTTCTATAGCGTAAATTAGAGATGACATCATTTAATCTTTGGATACCTTCATCTAATTCACCAACTTCTGGTTCGGGAACATTGTTTTCTTCTAACCGAATCTTGCAATGCCGAAAAAAATTTGCAATTGTTCTTGTCTTCACATCAAAATTTCAAGCCATGTTAGCAAAATTAATAGCATTCAAAATATTAATTTTTTCAGGATTTGGTGCTTCAACCTCAAGGCCTTGTAAGATGCTAGAATAAAAACAACGACAATAATGAGCTTTGAATGCTCAAATAATCTCAGCATCACATGGTTGAATCTTAGACGTTGTGTTAGGAGGTAAGAAAAATAACTCTACATTTCTCAAGCCTTCAACTACATTTGGATGAGCTGGGCAATTGTCTACTATTAAGAAAACCTTCATGCCATTCATTTTCTTATCAAACCAACCAACAAAATCTAGAAAAAACAAGTCAGTCATACAAACTTTCTTGTTGGATCGATACTTGCAATTAAGATTGTTCATGTTCACATTTTTAAAGCATCTAGGATTTGCATACTTACCAATAACCTAAAATGGTACTTTGTCAGATCCATCACCATTGCAACAAACAACAACAGTAATTCTCTCATTATCTTGTTTGCGTCCTTCGAGCTGCTTGGTAGCAAGTGAATGATCAGCTTCCAATCGATAAAATAATCCAGTTTCATCCATATTGTAAATATCCTTCAACTGAAACTGGTCTAATTTTGATCGTATTCCAGGTAAAGCATTTTCAATGTTCTCCATGATAACTCAACCACTTTCATCAAAACGTCGGTAAGATTTGATTCTATATCTTGCCTTGAAACGTTCTAACCATCTACTAGAAAAGCTGAATTCGGGATTAGTTTCACCATACATTTTTTGCAAAAGCTCTTTTGCATTTCCTTGGATAATTTCTCCAGACATGTTCATTTTATCTTGCCTTTGAAGAAACCACTCATACAAAACTTTCTCTAAATCAGGGTATTTTGCTGATTTGTGCCTTTTAACATCGCTATTTTTCATCTCATTTGACAAATATTCCGACGCCCTTTTGAGAGTGTTCGACATTGTTGATTGACTAATAGTCAAATCAAACTTTTGTTGCACCCATGCTTACATATCTTTTTGGCTAATAGTTGGATTCTCTTTCTTATGCTCACATATTGCACTCCTCATTTTATCGGTTAAAGATGATTTTTTTACTCCTTTCAAATGATGAGAAGACATTGGAGAGGAAACAAAATATTGTATGTGCTTGGAATATGTCTTCCAAACATCTAACTTTTATAGGTAAAGACTAAACTTTTTCATTTGCTATGTACGTGAACTTAGTTTTTAGAGGCATTAAGTTTCACTAAAACTTTTGAACTTCCCTAGATTCAAATAATACTTTGATTAGTGTCTTTTGATTTTTCTTACAACATACAATGTACATATTTTATATTGAAAAACTCTCTCTAAAATAATAAATAAATAACCTCGCTAAATGAATATTTTTTAGGGGTCCCGAGGGTATTACTTTATCGAGGTTTAACTGTAATGTCCTTGGCCATAGTATTATAAAATTTATGATTTACACTTTCCGGTTCAACGTGATATCAGAGCAACCACTATAATTGTGCATATATCAGATTTTAATGAAAAATTAACCATGTTTGCAAGTGAGGGACGTGTTTATGCAATATTGAAAGATGTACATGTAGAAGGCCCCGATAATTGAAATGTGGTCACGATACATATTTTAATAGGAAACACATATGCATTTGTTATTAATTATTAGAATAGTATATAAGCATTATAAAGATCAAAAAAGTGTTTAAGCATTATAGAATCAAAGAATATTAAAATGATGTGATATTGCTTCTTCTTGACCTTCAAAAATAAGCACCAATACATATACGATTATATGAAAGTGATACAAGAGCAAAACGCATCAGCCAAATCCACCACCAATTATTAAAAAGAGTAACCCAAACCTTTATAAATTGATCTATATTTTCATTTTTATTCAATGTAAGATTTATCACTTAACTTGCACAGCAAAATGCTAACTCGTTTGAACAAATTAATTTTGAAATTTGTGTACTCATTTTTTTAGTCTTAATTGAATTGAATTGCTCGTTAAATCTTAATGAGCTCTGATACTATATTAAGATGTGGTGTTCCATCTTCAAAAGCCAACATTATGAAGATGAATAGTATAAACCCTTATAAATTGTCTATGTTTGCATTTTTATTCGATGTGCAATTTATCCCTTAACAGTTTATTTAACCCAATGTTAAAAGACAAAATATTTTGCATATTAAAGTTTGAGTTCCATTGCGAGCGTAATATTTACTCAATTTTCTTTAATAAAGTCCAATCATAAATTGAAAAGTAAGTTACAGAAATTTGTACAATAATTCATTGCTACATATCACCTGTCCATAGGTTTGTTAAAGCCCTTTCGCCACATTTCACTTTAGTCCTCGTGATAGTAAAATTGATCTTGTGATCTTAATTAACGGTTTATGTATTAACAATGAGAAATTTATTGTTGACGTGGTAGCAAAAAATAAATAAAAAAGACAAACTACTACACTGCACAATCTTATAATAATTTGGTTCATGGAGGTACAGATGATTGATAGAGTATTCTTCTTACCCTCCACATATTCCCTCAATTCAAAAGTTTTTCAGCATCTTTTTAGCTGCACCTTCAATACATATTTTTATTCCACCGTTGTCCATTGTAAACATTCTCTAGTTTGATGTGATTGAATGGAAATATTTTTGCAAAATATAAAAAGAAATTGCAATTTTAGTAAACACAACTTAAAGAATAATGTTGTAATGTGACCCAAATTATCTTGGGTATCGGAGTCTTATTTGAAGTGGTATTGGAGAGATCAAAATTATGAACCGGAAAGAAAAGTTGTAGCATTTTCGCTAGCCTGCCGCTAACTAGCCGCTCCAGCGGCTCCAACAGAATTTCAACAGAAAGTTGTCATGATTTGCCTGTTGTCTGCCTGGTGCTCGAGCGACGAGGTTGTCGCTTGCCTATCGCCCGTCTGTCGTTCGAGCGACAGTGCTATCCGATCCAAGCTCGTTTCGCATTTTAACATTTTTTGAACTCTTATTCATGTTCAACTTTATTTCTAGGGTTATATATATATAGGTCACGGCTTGTATTATTATCATAACATTCATACATCTTGAGAGAATTAGATCTTAGTTGAGAGCATTGAGATTTTATTGTAAAGACAAATGTTATTAATTATAGTGAATTTCTCCTCATCTGTTTGTGATTTTTTTTTCCCGTCTTTGGTTTCCACGTAAATCTTGGTGTTCTTAGTTTTTGATCTTATTTATTTCATTATTGTCATTATCTTGCGATCAATTCATAACAAGTGGTATTGGACCAATGTTGATTATTCCTCATGGCAACAATGAAATATGATATTCTGTTATTGGATTGAAACACGAGATTTACTTTATGGCAAGTGAAGATGCGGACAGTTCTTGCACAGATGGATTATGAGGAAGCTTTGCTTGGCTTTGATAAGATATCTTCAACCTGGATGCAGAATGAAGAACAGCGTAGGGATTGGAATGCTCAATCCCAAATTCATCTACATCTATCAAATAAGATTCTTCAGGATGTTCTAAAGGAAAAAAGTATCGATGCGATTGTGGTTGAAGTTGGATCAACTTTGTATGATAAAAATTTTGACCAGCAACTTACACTTGAAACAATGCTTGTATTCTCACCGGATGTTCGAAGATGCGTCATTAGATGATCACTTAATTATGTTCAAAAAAATCGTGGTCGATTTGGAAACATTGGATGTTAAGTATGATGAGGAGGATTTGGCGTTGATGTTGTTGTGTTCACCGCTGCCAGCCTACCATAATATGTGACTTTTAGAGATATTATTCTCTATAGTTAGGATATTTTCACTGTGGAAGATGTCTATGATGTTTTATTATCTAAGGAAAAGATAGGATATCTTGCTGGAAGACTTGGGAGTCAGGCTAAAAGCCCGGCTGTTCATGGGAGAAATCAAGATAGGAATCTTGGTATGAGTATGAGGAGCATATCAAAATCCAGACATACAAAGAAAGTATGTCATTACTGTAAGAAGAAAGGACATATCAGAGCTGATTGTTATTCAATAAAAAAGAAAAATAAAGCTATTGTTGCTACTGAAAAGGGAAAGCAACCTATTAACACAGCGGATACTGATGTTGTGGAAGATGGGCAAAATGAATGAGAGTTTCTTGTGATTTTTGTCATGTCCAAATCTTGTGAGAAATGGGTTCTTGACTCGGCATATATTTTTCATATGTGTCCCAATAAGGACTGGTTTACAACATATGAAAGAGTTTCGAAAGGTATAGTGATTATGGAAAATAACGCACCTTGCAAAATTGTCGAATGTTGTACAATCAGAATCAGAATGTTCGGTGGTGTTATCAAAACACTTACAGATGTCTCATATCTTTGAGTTCACTTGACTCAAAGGGTCATAAATATACTGGTAAAGTGGAGTTTTAAAAGTAAGTTGGGGCACTCTTGTTGTCATGAATGGACAAAAAACTTTACACAGTTGTACATTTTGTAGGGTTCTACAGTTACAGGAAATGCAGTAGTTTCTACTTCTTCTTTGACTGATGAGGAAGTTACTAAACTTTGACATATACGACTTGGGCATATAAGTGAGAATGGTATGACAGAATTGAGTAGGAGAGAGATTCTTGATGGCAGAAGAACGGTAAGATAGAGTTTTGTGAGCATTGTGTCTTTGAAAAACAGAAAAGAGTCAGGTTCATTATAGGAAAACACAACACGAAAGGAATACTTGAATATATCCATTCAGATCTTTGGAGACTGACAAGGGTACCTTTAAAATGAGGTGTTTATTATCTGTTGACAGTGATTGATGATTTCTCTAGGAAAGTTTGAGTTTTTTTCTTGAAACAGAAGAGTGATGTTTTTGGGACCTTCAAGAAGTGGAAAGCAATGATAGAAAAGCTGGTTGGAAAGCAGGTTAAATGTTTACACATAGATAATGGGTTGGAGTTTTGTTCAAATGAATTCAATAGCTTCTGTAGGGCTGAAAGCATCTCGAGACATTTGACAGTGTCTGGAACTCCTCAACGAAATAGTGTGGCAAAATCATTCAACTCAGGTAGAGTTGGTAAATGGTCCATGGGAACAATCAGAGGTTTCAGAGCAGTCTACTACAAAGCATTCTAGTCCTGAATTGACAAACAGTAATACTTTGCCTACACCACCAGCAACACCATAGTATTCAATTGCTAAAGATAGACCTCACCGACAGATTAGACCTCCACAAAAGTATGGAGAAGCAAACTTGGTAGCTTATGCATTGCATGTGACTGAAGATATTGATTCCACTGAGGATCTTGCTACATATTCAAAGGTAGTCAGTTGCAGTTATTCTAACAATTGGTTGATTGTTATGCAAGAAGAGATAGAGTCATTGAATAATAACAGTACTTGGGACCTGGTGAAATTACTTAAAGATAAAAGGGTTGTTCGCTGCAAGTGGGTATTCAAGAAGAAGGAAAGGACATCCATGATTGAAGAGTCTAGGTATAAGGTCATATTGGTAGCAAAAGGCTACAGTAAAATTCCAGGTACTGACTTCACAGATGTCTTTAATCGGTTGTAAAGAATAGTTCAACTCGAACTTTACTTGGGATAGTGGCAAAGAATGACTTGGAACTTGAGCAGATGGTTGTCAAGATAACATTTTTGGATGGAGAACTTGAGTAGAATGATAATGTCACAAATTGTTAAGTTTTTCACCCATTTATATTTGTATTGTTACAATAAATTGATGCCTAAATGCACTAAGTGCCTTTATAATTTGGTTTAGGTTGCAAATGGATGAATACAGTGAAAAAAAAAAAGTGAAAAAAAAAACCAAAAATGAGAAGAAAATAAAAGTTCAGGGACTAAAGTGAAAATAATCTAAACTTGTATCTAACCTTATGATGAAGATTTGAGAGTGTTAGAGATCAAGCGGATGAGGAAAGAAATCAAAGGGATGAAATACAATCAAAGTATGATCACATGTCAATTTTCAATCGAAAAAGTTATGCACAAATTTTCAACCTCATATTGAGACCCATTTTTGACATGAAAAATGATCGAATTAGAAGATGATATCTTAAGAAAGGTTGTGTCTCTTTAATTATATTTCCAATGCATATTGAATCACCTCAATCGGATATTAAGAGAGAAAGTTATTGCCAAAGTACTAAAAAGCTGTCCGGCGGAAAGAATTGGAAAACCATGTGGCCACATGGTTTCTAAAGCCATGTGGTTGCACAACCACCTTTAGGGCATCAAGGGACAAGAAAATATTATTCCATATGACCACGGCAAGTTGTACCTTGCGGTCGCACAGTTCATTCCGAAGGTGAATTTTCTGGTTTCCGAGATTTACTCAACCACTTATGGAAACAACTCCTAACACATCTTTTAAACCCTAAATCACCCCAGAACGTGAGGGGAGGCCTACACACACTTTTCTCTCTCATCTTTGGCTCAAGAATTCCATGAAGAACTAAACTAATTGGTAAAGCTACGAAGGAACTCAATTAGAATTGGTGATTTCACATTTTTTATTCATATATTTTGATATTTTCTTGTGAAACAATTCTAGATTTTAGCCTTCAATCTCTTGAATTTACATTGAAGTTAGTTTAACATTTACTAGATTTTTCATAGATTCAATTATTTTTTTTATCTGAAGAATTAAACTAATTGTTGAGTTTCAATCTTAATTATTTTATTGGTGTGATTTTTTACTACCTTATGCTTGATGTACATGGTCGATCTTGAATTTGATTTCAATAAAATTGTAGGAATATGTTATAAGTCTAGATTTTAGGATTACATTTGTGAATTAAATTGATTTTCACATTAAATCCCCCGATTAGAGTGTTTGGGATGAAGGCCTCTAATTGAATTATAAAAATGAATAATTGGTGTTGATTGATTCGATCCCATTGAGGAAATTTCGACGCTTCACTATCTCTATTAATTGATTTTAATTCCATAACTACAAATTCATTTCATACAACTCATAAGAACAAATAATCTTTTGATCCTTTGAGCATTCTTCCACCTCCCTGTGGAATCGACACCCCAAATGTATACTACAATAACAGTGTTATTCTTTAGGTGTAATCATAGAATATTGACATGCAACAATCAAAGGGTTCCATAGTTTCTGGAAAAGAAAGACTATGTGTGCTTGTTGAAGAAGTCATTGTATGGACTAAAGCAGTCACCGAGGCAGTGAGACAAAAAAGTTCGATTCATTTATGACTACTCAAGGTTTCATCAGAAGTAATTATGATAGTTGTGTGTACTTCAGAAAAGGGAGATGGTGGATCAATCACATATTTGCTATTATATATTGATGATATGCTCATTGCAGCCAAGGACAAAGCAGATGTCAAAAAGTGAAATTTCAACTTAGTAGGGAGTTTGAGATAAAATACTTGGGTGCACTAAAGAAAATTCTTTGTATGAAAATTTTGAGGGATAGAAAGATTGGCAGACTGTATTTGGGTCAAAAGGGGTACATTGAGAAGGTGTTTCGAAAGGTTCAATATGCTGAATGCTAAGGCTGTCAGTACTCCCTTGACTGCCCACTTTAAATTATCATTTGGATTCTATACTTAATCTCATTAAGACATTGATTATATGTCTCAAGTTTCTTATTTCAGTGTAGTTGGTTTGCATATGTATATTATGGTTTGTACAAGATCGAATTTGACACAGCAGTTAATTCAGTTAGTAGGAACATGACAAATCCTGGCAAGGAACATTGAAAAGTAGTGCAATGGATATTCAGATACTTGAAGGGCTCAACTAATGTTTGCTTGCATTTTGGTAGAAATACAGATGGAATCATTGTGTATGTGGATTCAGATTTCGTAGGAAATTTTGATAAAAAGAGATCACTTATAGGGTATGCATTTATCCTTGGAGGCTGTGTTTTCAGCTGAAAAGTTACTTTACAAAATACAGTAGCTTTATCTGCAATAGTGGCATAGTAAAATATCATTACAGAGGCATGTAAGGAGGCTATGTGGTTAAGAAGATTGATTGGTTAAATCAGTGAAGACTTTCAGATTTCTATAGTATATTATAATAGTCAAAGTACTATTTTTCTAACTAATATCAGATATTCCATAGAGGACTAAGCACATTGATGTGAGGTATCATTTTATGTGTGAAGTGATTGCTCGTGGTGATATTGTAGTAAGCAAGGTTGGTACTAATGATAATCGTGTTGATATAATGACAAAATCAATTTACATTGTTAAGTTTGAGCATTGTTTGAATTTAATTGGTGTTTGTCATTGATTAAGTCCATTGGGGTTTGTTTGGAAGAGAATGAAAGGCGTTTTTTTTTTTTTAATTCCTTATATTGAAATTTGGTTCAAAGTGGAAATTTATTGTAATGTGACACAAATTCTAGTGAGTATTTGAGTCTTATTTTGAAGTGGTCCTGTAGAGATCAAAATTATGGATCAGGAAGAAAAGTCGTCTAGCTGGCCGCTCGAGCGGTACCAACAAATTTTCAATAGAAAGTTGTCGCTCGCCTGTCGCCAATCTAGCGCTCAAGCGACGGGGCTATCATTCACCTATTATGGACTCCTATTCATCTTCAACTTGATTATAGGGTTTTATATATATATATATATATATATATAAGTCACGACTTGTATTGTTCTCATAACATTCATGCAACATATTGAGAGTTTTAAATCTTAGTTGAGAGTATTGAAATATTGTTATAAACATAATTGCAATTGATTATGGTGATTTCTCCTCCTCTGCCCGTGAATTTTTTTGGTTTTGGGTTTACACGTAAATCTTGTTCTTAGTTTTTGTTCTGATTTATTTCATTATTGTCATTATTTTACGATCAATTCGTAACAAAAAATAAAATAAATACCATCTCCCACCAGCCCACTGTCCTGATTACATAGTAAACCACCAACCCACCTGTCTAGTGCCGCTGGTGGCCCAAACCTCAAACTTCTTCAGTACACAAAAAAGTAAATGTGGCTTTATGCAAATCAATTCTACAGATATCATATAGAGATTGGAATTGGAATTTATGGCAAATCTTGAAAATATCTGGACTGATGTGGGTTGTTTGCTAACTTTTGATGCAAATATCTTTTAGCGACTGATAATTAACACAATGGGTTGATTCTCTTGCCTAACTTTTAAAAGATATGGTAAATTTGGACGGCTTTATAATATTCCATAAACATATGCAAATTGATTATAAATATTATATTGCTTATTTTTTAATTCACATTAATGTACTGATATAATCTATTTATCAGCTATAAATCCTCCAACTCAACATCAGCTATACTTAATGACATTCTTCTACTCATTTTCAATCACACATTCTTCAAAAAATAAATTTTCCATCACATCAATAAATTTTCCTTCTTTTTCAACCACACATTTTGCATCATATCACTATTTCAAAATTCTTTTTTCCCAAATAATACATATCAAACACACTCTTAGTAAATTTATGACCACCTAAATCGTGATGACATTTGATTTAAAAACAAAAATTATAACAGAGAAGCAAATAGAAGTTTGTCACTTTGAGGAGATATATATTTTTGATGAGTATATAGACATACTTTGTAGAACTCCCGAAAATGTTTAGGTAGCTAACAAATCGAAAATTGAAGAGATTTGATAAGTCATGTAGTTATGAGGAAAGGAATTGAATCGAAAGTAAACAATTGCCAACAATTTACAGCGCAAAATATATGAACAAAAGCAAGGATGATGAATTACAATTTTTCGAATAATTTCAATATAAAAATTAATGGCTAAAATAAAAAGAAGCAATTCAATTCAAGAAAAAAAAAATTATTAGAGAAATTCGAAATTATTGAACTTGCAGACTGACTTAAAGGTGTAAACTAAATAACTAGTAGTACTTTTGCAAAACGGAATTGAAAATGAAGTCATGAAAAATAATGTACGACTCGACATAAGACTTTCATAAATAGTTGTATAATTACATAAATTATCTTGTGGTAGTCCAATCACAAGATGATATCTTGTTAGTCCGGACAATGCGTGATACTTAATGTGTATAATAAATAGTGTTATTATCAAGTTATATTTCAAGCATGATAATTATATCTATATAAAATGCATGAAGGATTTAATATGCTCAAAACATATATTCAAGTTTCTTCAAAACTTTTTGGATCAAAGAACAAAGATAATTTGCAATTTGAATATATGCATTATTATTGTCTTAAATCACATTTGTTTGAAAGAGGGTACAACAATGACCCTATATGTCCGTTTTATAAAGAAATCAGTATTTGGACTTGTCGTCATTGTTATAAAAGTCGATGATTTAAATTATTGGAATCTTTGAAGAGATTCCAAAGGAAGTTGATTATTTAAGAAGTAATTCATGATGAAAGATTTTGGAAAAAACAAAATTGTATCTCAGCCCGTAGATTGAGAATTTAATCAAAAAAAATTCTTGTTGATCAATCCAACATATATGAAAAAGTCTTGGAAAGATTTCATATGGAAACATGACATTCATTTTGATACCCGATATTTTTGATACCCGATCATTTTTGTCCTTGAAATGATAATGAATAATTTACTGATCATGAATTACCATATATTAGTATAATCGATGTGCTATTTTATATTTCTTACAGTTCATGATTCGGGACTAGCTGATTTGATGATACAGTGTAATGTTTGATGTATATATATATATATATATAGACCATGCTAGAGGTACAAAATTTTGTACAAAATGTATGACAAACTCGTCAAATGGTGCTTCCCTATTGGGGGGGGCCCACCAGGTTTCCAATAGGGGGGGGGCCACTTGGCAAAGTTTGTAAAGAATTTTGTACATATAGAATAATCGTATATATATATGCTCATCAACAAATTTACTTATTCACATGTGGCTATATTGTGACACATATTTTTCACAAAGTCATCATCTATTGCAATGCTTAAAAAGTTGATAAACATGATTTACAGATATCAAGTAATATTATCATGATAGTGAGTAATTATGCACTCTACTTTTTTTTTTTTTAATAAATAATTTGTCCCACTGGATATTCATGAAAAAGTTTTTAATGAAGAAACTTTCATAGCACATTTAAAAGAATAATGTATTCTTTTTTCTTCCATTAGAACCCACATAATTTTTCCAAGTAAAGTTTTAACTAGACATATTCTTAGTTCAATAAACATTAAATGAAAATATTCAAATATTATAGTTATTGATGTCCATAACCCTCATAATTTTATGGTTACACTCTCGGATGTTATAAATTATATATGAGACTCATGAAGAGTACAACAAGAAGATTTTTTTTCAATGTAATTACATCATATTGACTATAGTCAACTAGAGACAAATGAAAATCTTGTATGAAGATGATTTATATTCGGAGACTATGACAAGACAACAATATGGAGATATTTTATAAGGATTGTGGTATTGAAGATATTGATGCACAAGACATAGATGACTCAATACAATGATTTTCATTTTTTGAAATCAAGGAGAGTAATTGTACTTCTTTTCTTTGGTACAAGTTTTGTTCCGTTGAATTTTCTTGGCTTTTTTACGAGATGACATATTATTATAGCAAATCTTTTTTGTACTCTTTTTCCTTCGTTTTATTTTTATTCCATCGAGTTTTTGTCAAATAAGATTTTTAATGAGACACATGGGTAAATAGTCATTCGGAATGTTGTAAATTATCTATAATCTATTAATGAATATTGTACCCTGCACATCTAATTATAACCTAAAAATATAGGCATTGATTCTCAATAAATTTGACTATCTTTATTCTCTTTTTTATTTTTGTATTCTCTTCATTAGTTTCCTAATAGAAATTTAATTATAGGGAAGTTATCAATAGATTGTATAAGCCAGTTAGTGTTTATATAAAATAAAAGCAGAAGTACACTTAAATTTGCTAAAATCAAAATTACCAACAAGTTGGTTTTGTTGGATTTAATTTTATTATGATTTTATAACCCAATTTATTATTCGCTTTACCAAAATTTTGCATTGTATTTTAACTTTTAGGGTAAAATGCATATTTTGCCTAACCTTTTCTCAAAGTTTCTATCTTGTGACACCACCTGACCTCCCCTTTTCAAGGGTTTGTTATCAACTTGTCTTCTTTCAAAATTTTACACAAAAGATTTGCAGTTCATTTTCTGGTTTTTATTTTCATGGACTAGTGTAATATTTAAATGGGAACGATATCTCTATATTTAGTTAGAAATATCATTTAATGCCATTTACATTATCATAGATTAGTGGTATTACATAACATTAATCTGTAATTTATATGGTCAGGTAGATTGTGGAGCATGGGCATTGCTTCTCTAATTGGGGCATGACACTTGTCCGTGTGTTTCAAGAGTATTTGTTTCTGTACTTATAATTAAAAAATAATTAACTTTTAAGTATATCTATCACATCCTATCTCTTTGATTCTTTTACATGTTTCTCCTTCAGCTAATATTAATCTTTGATTCTTGGTATATTTGTCGTAAAAATTTCTATGGTTAGGTGTGTGAGTATTCTTTAGACACTTGTGATCACTAATTTATCAATTTTGTGTTACGGAAAAACAAGAATAGGCGATATATAAAATAAGAACAAAAACATAAGATTTACATGAAATTCAAAACGGAAAAAAAATCACAGGTACATGATGAGAGTTTTATAGTCCAAGGGTGAGATTTTATTCCTTGTATTAAAATTCATGTAAAGTTGGAGATTTGTTAGAATATGCTGACTCCAATGTTGTTTGGCCCAACCAAAAAAACTCACGGTGCGATATATATGGTAAAATCAAAATTATTAGAATCTTTTGGGGTATGGAGTGGTTTTATTCAATATGTGATGTATTTTAGGGTTTCATTATATTATATATTTGGAATAGCTTTCAAAATACTGTCCTCTTGTACTCATCTTTGATATAATGAATTTCTCCTCATCTACCAGTAATTTTTTCCAGTCTTGAATTTTCATATAAATCTTATGTTTTCATTTTTATTTTATATATTGCCTATTCTCGCTTTTGCGTAACAATTTCACACCTAACTATTTCAAAACTAGTAACTGCATTTGTAATGAAAAATAAATTCTGAAAAGTTAAGCTCTTGCAATTTTTTGAATTATATTCCTTGTATTGTTGACAGTATCGACTTTGTCATTAATATACCTGGTAAGAGTCTAGGCCAAATACTCCTAAATTCCTACTAAAGAAGAACGTGTGATATGGATTCCATTGACAATATTCTATCCTGGCAAAAATTCCATTTTTTCATTAAAGAATTAAATATGTTGATGTCCGTTTTCTAAGAGATGTTATATCTAAAGGCTAATATGGGAACTAATAATGTCTTCCTGAAATTTCATGTTGTAAGAATCAACATTGATGTAGAAAGAAGTAAAAGTTTTTGTAGAGCTGTAAAGGAAGTGTTGAATAACTTTTTGTTATTTCATTCTGAGTCAAGGTGAAATTTGTTATAAATGGCACTAGAAGTAGGAAATAAAATAAATAAATAAAGAAGAAGAAGAAGAAGAAGAAGAAGAAAGTAGTTGTAAGGTTCTTTCGTACTTGTAGAGCTTAGAGCAATTCTAAGTGTGAAATGTTATGTTTGTGAGAAATCTCAAATGAACCTTTTCGCTAACATTGGTAAAAATCCTTAGGGTATTTTTTTTATTTCTTGTGCACGATTTTATTATCTAAAACTGGTGTTCAATTAAGATGTTGGCTATAACACAATATAAAAAGAACAAGAACATAAAATTCATTTTTTAAAAAAACAATTTCATTATTTATGTGATGGACAAATAAAACAATTTAAAACATTCATGCCTTTAAGAGATAAAAAAAAAATAGATTAATGAGTTCAAAAAAATAATTTTGAAAGTTTTAATCATCTAAGCATCGATATGTTGTTCAGGGATAAATCATACATCGATTAAATATCTATGTACAGTCCAAAATATAAAGGTACATGACTACTCCATTCAATAAGCATCGATTAAATATCTATGTATAGTCCAAAATATAAAGGTACGTGACTACTCCATTTAATAAGCATCGATTAAATATCTATGTATACTCCAATATATAAAGGTACGTGACTACTCCATTTAATAAGATTGATATTTTAAAAGAGATTTCTAAGGTTTAATATGGTATTGGAGCGCTTTAAATTCATACGATCAATTTGATGTGACTAAACCCCATGTTTTAATACATAGCAAGTCTTAATACATACTTTGATCAATAGCTCACCAATTGAATTAATCATCAAGTGATTAGTGACTTACCGAAATCAATATCAAGATTGTGTCCAATAGTTATGGTTGTTAAGGAATAAAATTTCACTTCGAATAAAGATAAAAACATAAACCAACTTATAAGGAATTGAACTACTCTTCTTAAAAATGTTGACATTTTAATATGGAACTTCAAGTCTTAACATGGTATCAGAGTCCAATAAGGTTTAACAAGCCATTTGATCCAATTAAGATTCAAAAAAAAAATGAATACACAGATTTTAAGATTGATTTGCTAAAATGAGCCACCATCTTGAGGACATGTTAAGAGATAAAATTTCACGTCGAATAAAAATAAAAATATTGACCAACTTATAAAGGATTGTGCTATTCATTTTAAAAATGTTGATAATTTAAAATGAAACCCAAGTCTTAATAATGCCATTAGTACAATATAAGTGCAAACCCGCCACTTTAAATCTTAAAAAACTATATCATTTTATGGAAAGTCAAGGTGTCAATACCCAATAACTATGGTGATTATAACCCAATCTAGAGCACAAAAGATATTATTCATAATTACACAATCATAATAATATATTTAAATTAAAGTGAATGGCTATTTAATAATTGACAAGGCATTTTAACATCCATAATAATCTAGAGCACAATAGATATTATTCATAATCATACAATCATAGTAATATATCGACATGGCATTGTAACATCCCTGTAGAGTGCAAATTTGGCCACCAACAATTAAAATGTGTTCACAATACATATTTTAATAGGAAAGATAGATAGGCATATTATTTATTGGCATAGTATTTAAGCATTATAGATATTATAAAAAACAGTATTTAAGCATTATAGCGTCAAAGAATATTATAATAATGTCATATTGCTTCTTTTTGGCCTCCATATTAAAATAGAAGCATTTTCAAGAATGTTTAGAATTAAGGGTGTGAATTGAAAATTGTCATATTTTCTTAATCCTTTCAAAAATGTCCAAATTTTGGTATCAAATTGTCTACTTTGCCCTTATGAAAAGATTAAAAAAATTTATGTATTTCTTTTTAAATTTGACACAATTTTCGAGATGATCAAGTAGCTTCCATGAGAAGCCACAATAATATTGCTATTACCTAGGTGGGGCCACTTGTCAACATTTTTAATTAGATTTTAATCAATTATTATAGGAAAAAATGAAGAAGTAGAAATTTCATTAACACCTTCAAAGAAGTATATGATTCCATCTCCAAAGATTTTTTTTTTTTTTTTTTTTTTTTTTTTTTTTTACCAATCATCTTAAATAACTTAGTTAGATAATAAGTAAATATACTTCTGTATTTAGAATGTCAATAATGGTGAGATAAATTCTTTGCAAAAATGGTAGTTGAAGTTGAAGATGATAAATACATATGGTGAAGTGGAATCCTGTCATGTCATTCTCGACATTTTATAAATGTCGATAATTATAGTTTAAATGTCATTCTCGACATTTTATAAACGTCGAGAATCATACCCGACCAAATATTTAATGTGGATTGACATTTGTACTTTTTGATACAAGTAGTATAGGTTATGTGTCCAAATTTTATTGACTAACACCATTTTTAATGATATGAAAAAATTTGAATTATAATGTGGAAATAGAAATTGCTAGTAGGGATATTTTGGTCTAAATAATTGAAAAATGGACATTGAAGAAATTGTGGACATTTTTGCAAATAACTAGATGAAAATGGACATTATGTAAAATTTCCTCATTATAATAAAATATTAATAAGCAGTAATACATATAGGATTAAAAGAAAGTGATAAGAGTGCAAAGTGCATCAGCCAAACCCACCAAGTTTTATTAACCAAATGTTAAAAGACAAAAATATTTTGCATATTGAATAAATTACTTCTTTGAGGTCCGTATAAAGCTTAATCTTTACTCAAATCTGTTTAATGAAGTTTAGTTACAAATTGAAAAATAAGTTACAGAAACTTGTACAAAATCATTAACAACTACAAATCACTCGTCCTTAGGTCTCTTAAAGCATTTTCATCGCATTTTACATTTGGTCTCATGCGACAGAAAAAAATGATAGTGTGATCTTAACGTATTTCATCGCATTTTACTTTAGGTCTCATACTTTAGTCCCTTATTTAATTATTTGTGTACTAATTAAAAATTTAATGTTGAGGTGTGTTAGGTTTTGATACCCGTTAAATCCCGGGAAGTGACGTTAAACGTTGGAATATAACTTCGTAGGCCTTGGCCAATGGTGAATTAATTATCAACAACTAAATCCTAAGACTCGATCCGGCCCATATATATTACATCTTGGATAACTTTAAATCTTGACCCATTTAATCGTATTCTTGGTCTAAATAAAGCCTAAACCTTATATATACATGTTCCTACCCTAGCCGTTTAGTGTGTGATTTTGTGTGAAAAACAAGAAGAAACGTGACTGCCCCCTTCTGCCAAAAATCGGCTGCAACAGTGAAGAAAACTTCTGGCAACTTCCTCTTTCATTTTAGCCTCCAAGTCGTGTTTCTTCCTCTATTTTTCTCATGCTTTTGTGGCTTGTAAATCATCAACGTTATCTTGTCATTTGTAGATGAGATTGAGAAGCAACTAATGTGAATATATTAGTTGTGGGTTGGAGCCGGTTAGATTGGTTGTTTGGTAAAAAATGTAACGTAAAACTAAGCCCAAAAATATTGATTTGATGATCCTTAAAGCAAGTGTCCACCATAATTGGTATCACAATTTCAAAGCGGTGGATTTGGCCCCAAAAACTGACCAAAAAAGTCCAGAAAATCGGTTGAAACGAAGCAAAAATCAAATCACAAATCTGTCTAGAAAATTGCAAAAAAAACTGAAACTATTTTCGTGATTTCCGACCAATCCAAAAAGAGTTTGGTAAAACAGATACCACCGGTGTGATGTGTAGGTGGAGGCGCACCAGGTTGACCGGTGCGTGTGGCAGCATGTGAGCGCACACGCAGAGGCTGTTGGTGGCACATGAGGGCACGTGCGGCGTCTTCTAGTGGAGGTCTCTTTAGGTAGTTTGTTCCTAACATCATTTCTGATATTTTGGTCTATGTTATAAGGAAAAATAATTTCGAAAAATATATTATCCCTCAATTCAAAAATCATATTAACATGAATGTCATGAATTTCAGATTTATGTATAACAACACACTACTATAGTAAATAACCAATGAATACGCAATCAATGATTTTATGTCCCATCGTAACCTTTTTAGGTTTAGGATTAACCTCTACCTTAGCCAGGCATCCACATACAATTAAATACTTATAGTTAGGTTTGTGACATTTCCATAATTCGTAAGGTATTTTTTGCATTTTCGATGAGACAATTTTTAAAAATTATTTCAAAAATAATTAATAAATCAAAATTTATTAAAATTAGCAAATTATTTTGCTTATTTCCAGTGTCATTATCATAGTTTGACTGGAGATTGTGAAAATAGTTGGAAGAACTAAAGGAAGGTTGGAAGAACTAAAGGAAGAATCTGCAACTTAGAGTTGCATTTTCTTCTCACATTCATGGAGTTATTCTCCTTTTCTCAAAATGTTTTGGCGAGGTTGAATGTATGAACATTTGTATATAACTTTGAAATGAAAGAGAAAATATTGATAATATCTTTTAGGTTCAATTTGTTGGGAATCACAAGATTTTTTGCAAATGAATGGAGTAATCTCTGGGCAGTGTTGGTCATGTAATTTTAGAGGCTTGAGGCGAACTTTATAAATTAGGCCCCCAAAATTGTATTATACATGCAAAATTTATAAACGTATTACGAAACCAATTGTTAACTTGTTAACTTAAAACATAACAGTAAAAAAAAATGTATTATAAATTTGTTTTTATTATAATCAAAAAAGATAAAACTACATGAAGCAAACCGAAGCCAAACAAGATGCAGTAAAAGAAAGGAGACTGCACCAAATGTTTGATCTAATCGCCTCTAAATGATCTACGGGTGATTATCAATTTAACCATCTCCTTATCAATCATTAACTAGTCCTGCAATTTGAACATGTTATTGGACATGATTGCAATATCTGTCTTGCGTGAAAACAAGATAAAGTTCAAGCTTTGAACAAAGAAAAGTCGAACATATAACTTCCGAAAATGATCAAGCTAGAAAGATATATGAGTATTAAATAAGTAAAAGTTCCATTCAACCACAAAATTCTCTTAATATTGAGCAATATTAGCAACAACGACCACTTGGAAGCGGCAAAAGATTCGAATTTAGATCATATGTCATCAAGTAATATTGTGTAAATTTTCATCTTTACTAGGAGCAGATACGATGAAAATTCTAATAAAATTCAAAAGTAACTCATGTGATTTACACAGTCAATCTTCATAGCATATTTGTTAAGTCGTTATATTCCCTAGTACGTCACATAGCATACTAGTATATGGTTATTAAAACGGATAAAGCCTCAACAAAAGTTAATATAATTTAATAGAGTTGATTGAACCATTAAACAGCAGCATGCTACACAAATTCATTAAAAAACACTCTCCCTCTATTTATTCAATTCACGTTCTTCAAGCATTCACTATAAGCACCATTAAATCAAAACATGTTTTACTAAACTGGAATTTGAATATTCTCAAAATAATTATCATACTATACATGTCCATTTCGCTTGGTAAAATAAAAGAAATTAAAATGAAGATAGAAAAAATTGTATACCGATTCTCATCTGACAAGTGAAGTATGGGAAGGAACTTTCCACGCACTAACCTTGCAATCAATTCCATCACCACCGGCAATCTACACAAAACCCTAGACCCATGAACAAACACATCTAAAAACACACAAATAAACACCAAAAAGAAAACCCCATAAATCTTTTTCACAAAAAGGCAAAAACTACAAACCTGACTAATATTCTTATTATTTTTTCACGTAAATCTGAATATTCTTATTATTATTTTTCTATTGCCCATTAGTATTTAAGATTAACAACACAGTTTTTGTAGGTGAAATTTTTTAAAAATAATTAATAAATTTATTTTATCGACAAAACTTTATTCTTTACATAAAATTATAAAAGAGGTTACATATTACCTTCTGTGAATATTATAAATTGTAAATTGTATTCAAAGTCGATGTAATATTAATACTAAGCCCTTGTTTGGTACGGATTAGAATCATAATTTTAGTAATTTTTGATAAAACTTGATGAAATATGTGGTTAGAAAGTAGTAGGTCTTATAAAATGTGTAATTAAAATTAATTGTTGACTTTGACTAAGATTAAAATCTGGATTTTAATTTCCACCAAACGAAGGCTAAGATTACAACACTTCAATTGCGTAGTCTATTTTCAAGCTAAAGTTCAAAACTTTCCAACTCCATGCTCATAAATATATAGGTAAGATGTCGGTATCTATTTAATTGATCGGGTCCATCATTTACTAATCAATTTGCTATTTTCCAGGCCTAGATGTTAAGGAATAAAATTTCACATAAAATAAAGATAAAATATAGACCAATTTATAAGGGTTTGGACCATTCCTTTTAACAATGTTAACCTTTTAAGATGAAACCACAAATCTTTATATTGTATTAGAGCCTATTAAGTTCAAACGAGCGATTCGATCCTATTAAGACTCAAAAAAATGAGCACATAAATTTCAAGATTGGTTCAACCATCTTGCGGGGTATATTAAGTGATAAAATTACACATTGAATAAAGATGAAAATATAGACCAACTTATAAGAGTTTAGACTATTCTTTTTAACAAAGTTGACATTTTAAGATGGAACTCTAAGTCTTTAACGTTTAGCCTCGCAAGTCGGCTTGTGTGATTCATCGACTAGCGCTTACAGTTCATCCCTAGCCAACTCAACTAGTTAATGGGTGAAGCGAGGCGGCTCAACTCGTTAGTGAAGCTTCAATCAATAAGAGAGAAGTTCTAATACTTGAAACTTAATTCAAATAAAACTCAGACCCTCATTCATCCATTTGATGCACTAGAATCTGGTTCATCCTCTACATCTGCTTGAGATCCCTTCAGTGTCGGTCCTGTGATTTTTTGGGTCTAAGGCGAATTTCATAAATTAGGTCCCAAAAATTGTATTATACATGCAAAATTTATAAGCGTATTACGAAACCAATCGTTAACTTTTTAACTTAAAACATAACAGTAAAAAAAATGTATTTTAAATTTTTTTTTTATTATAATCAAATAAGATAAAACTACATGAAGCAAATCGAAGCCAAACAAAAAGCAGTAAAAGAAAGGAGACTGCACCAAATGTTTGATCTAATCCCCTCTAAATGATCCACTGGAGATTAAGTATCAATAACTAATCCTACAAATTGAACATGCTATTGGACATGATTGCAATGTCTATCTTGTGTGAAAACAAGATAAAGTTCAAACTTTGAACCAAGAAAAGTTTGACATATAACTTCCGAAACTGATCAAGCCAGAAAGATATCTAAGGAGTATTAAATTAGTGAAAGTTCCATTCAACTACAAAATTCTCTTAATATTGAGCAATATTAGCAACAACGACCACTTCATAGCAGCAAAATATTCGAATTCATATGGTATGTCATCAAGTAATATTGTGTAAATTTTCATCTTTACTAGGAGCAAATACGATGAAAATTCTTACAAATTCAAAAGTAACTCATGTGATTTACACAACCAATCTTCATAGCATATTTGTTAAGTTGTTATATTCCCTAGTACGTCACATAGCATACTAGTATATGGTTATTAAAACGGATAAAGCCTCAACAAAAGTCAACATAATTTAATAGAGTGGATTGAACTATTAAATCAAAACATGCTTTACTGAACTGAAATTTGAATATTCTCAAAATAATTATCATACCATACATGTCCATTTCGCTTGGTAAAATACAAGAAATTAAAATGAAGACAGAAAAAATTGTATACCGATTCTCATCTGACTATGGAAGTATGGGAATGAACTTTCCACGCACTAACCCTACAATCAATTCCATCAGCACCCTCAGTCTACACAAAACCCTAGACCCATGACAAACACATCTAAAAACACACAAATAAATCCCATAAATCCTTTTCACAGAAAGGCAAAAACCACAAACCTGACGAATATTCTTATTATTTTTTCACAGAAATCTGAATATTCTTATTATTATTTTTCTATTGCCCATTAGTATTTAAGATTAACAACACAGTTTTTGTAGGTGAATTTTTTGAAAAATAATGAATAAATTTATTTTATCGACAAAACTTTCTTCTTTACATAAAATTATAAAAGATGTTAAATATTACCTTCTGTGAATATTATAAATTTTAAATTGTATTCAAAGTCGATGTAATATTAATACTAAGTCCTTGTTTGGTACGGATTAGAATCATATTTTTAGTAAAGTTGATGAAATATGTGGTTGAAAATTCGTAGGTCCTATATAATGTGTAATTAAAATTAATTGTTGACTTTGACTAAGATTAAAATCTAGATTTTAATTTCTACCAAACGAAGGCTAAGATTACAACACTTCAATTAGGTAGTCTATTTTCAAGCTAAAGTTCAAAACTTTCCAACTCCATGCCCATAAATATACAGGTAAGATGTCGGTATCTATTTAATTGATCGGGTCCATCATTTACTAATCAATTTGCTATTTTCCAGATGTTAAGGCAATTTGAGATCTTCAATAATTTGGATTTTGATTTGTAGGAGCTATACCAATGCCAAGCCTAAATCTGTTATTCCATTTTTTAAGGGGAAAAAAAATTAAGAGGCCCCTTAAATTGTTGGGCCTGAAGCATGGGCCTCATATGCCTCTATACAGGACCGGGCCTGTCTCTGGGAGATGTAGTTTATAATAGTGGAAATTACACCATTTCCTACTTTAAGTATTGAGAGTTCTAAAATCAGGTGGAATGTTTCATTATACAAAAACCAGATGTTTTATTAATAATCAAACCCTAAATAATTTTCTCACTTCCTTTTCACTCTCACTCTCGTCTCACCCGTCTCTCTCTCTCTCTCTCTCTCTGTCTATGCAACAGCCACTCTCCTCTCACTGTCGCCGCTATAAATCGCCAGCCAGAAAAAGCAGTTGCCGTCGGCGCCATCGCCGAAGACCACAGCTCGTTACGATGCCTTGTCCTCTCTTTCTCTCTCCACTCCTCTCCTCCCTTCTCCTCTGCTCCGTCGTGGTTGTGTGTGTGATGTGGGTGCAGTGGTGGTGCGGTGTTTGCCGTTGGGTGTGGGTGTGGGTGTGGGTGTGGGTGTGGGTGTGGGTGTGGTGTGATGCTGTGTGGGTGTGGTACGATGCTGTGGCCAACAGCGATGATCTATCGGTGGTAGCTACGGGATTTGTGCAGTGATTTTGTTGGTGGCGATCGTGTTGGCTGGGATGGTGGTTTTTTGTGATTTTGTATGGTGTTGAGTTTTCAAAAATCTCGATCTATGATTTTGTGTGGTGTTGAGTGTGTGATGTGGGTGTAGTGGTAGTGCGGTGTTTGCCGTTGGGTGTGGGTGTGGGTGTAGTGCGATGCTGTGTGGGTGTGGTACGATGCTGTGGCCAACGGCGATGGTCTGTCGGTTGCAGCTACGGGATTTGTGTAGTGATTTTGTTGGTGGCGGTCGTATTGGCTGGGACGGTGGTTTTTTGTGATTTTGCGTGGTGTTGAGTTTCAGATCTGACTTTGTGAGGTGGTGGCGATTGCGATTGTGAGGTGGTGACGGGACGATGACGGTGGTCACAGATTATTTGATTAACTGTGACCTCTAAAGTAGCTAATATGTGACCAATAACAAATCTGTGATCAATTGTGACTTATTAAAATTTCGATCTGTAACCTCGAAAAATATCTGTGACCTATTAAATTTCGATCTGTGATGGTGGTTGTGGTGAGTTGACGGCTGTGGTAGCAGCGGCGAAATAGGTTTAGGGTATGTAAAACAGTGGTAGTGGTGAAGTGGTGCTGTATAGTCTCTGTGACCAATGCTGTGACCTGAGTCATTTGCTGTGACCTATGCTATGACTTATTCTGTGACCTGAGACATGTGCTGTGACCTGAGCCATATGCAAAATATTCTATGACATATGTTGTGACTATCAACAAAAACCTGAGTCATGTGCAAAAATATTCTGTGACCTGTGCTGTGGCCATTTGAAATAAACCTGTGACTATCAACAAGAACCTGAGTCATGTGCAAAAATATTCTGTGACTTGTGCTGTGGCCATTTGAAAATATTCTGTGACCTTTAAAATTGTTGAATTGTGACCGTAAAAAAATTTGTGACATTTAAAATTTTTGATTTGTGACCGAAAAATAATATGTGACTAATCAAATTGTGAATCTGTGACCGATGAATAAATTGTGACCTATAAAATTTTTGAATTGTGACGTAAAATAATTTGACATTTAAAATTCTTGATTTGTGACCAAAAATAATATTTGACTAACTAAATTGTGAATCTGTGACCAAATTATATAGATATGTGACATTAATATATTTAATTAATTAAATTATAAATAAAAATTAACAAAAATCTAATTTTTGAAAGTTGAAACTTATTTTCTTATTATTAAATTGGACCAAAGTTATACTCTTACTTATGAAAATTTGCTTTTATAATAATAGGAAACCTAAAAATACAGTCCATTTATATATCAAATTTTTCTTATAATTTTTAAATGGGCTACACTTGTTAGTGGGAAAATTATCTCTCTTTCTTTTTTCTCTTAACTTTGTACCCTTTGACTTCATTCCAGACAAAAGAGAGAGAAAAAAAAAAAGTTCTTAAAATTAACAATATAACACATTATGTGCTTGTGAAAATTGTTTTTTTGATAATCATTTTTCTCCACTCATTTTCTATCACATTCTACAATATATATATATATATATATATATATATATATAATCAAGTATTCATATAACTTTTTCCTATTTTTAACCACACATTCTCTATAAAAATATTTTATTTGTTTCAAATTAATCACTTCCACTCAAACTTTAAATGTGGTGTCCTGTGCGACCACACCTCTTGCCCTCAAGGCCAACCCTCTCTATTATCAACAAATATGATATTGTCGCCCCCACAGACATGGTGCAGTGATAAAGTAATAGGGTTCTTTATAGAGTATCGGAGGTTCGAATGTCCACGGCAGCTGAAAGGCAACATTTATGTTGAAAAGCAAATGTCCTGTGGAGGCAAAGTTATGGTGCACTTTATCGTCCCTCCGGGGGCTCTGTCCGCACGTCGTAAAGGGAGATCCACAGGGAGGAGAACTAGATCCCAAATGTCCGGTCCAAGTGTGTATAAGCTGCGACCGTATCCGGATTTACCCGAGTGGTGAACTAGGGGGGAAGATCGTCACTTCTTAGGATTAGGGTAATGTTACGACTTTCAACTACCTTGGAATGAATGATGTAATACAAGATAACTCGTCTTATATAAGCCACCTTGTTTCTAAGTTTCTTTGTTAACAAAGAGCATAGTATTGTTTTAATAAGTTGAAAATGTACAAATTTTCTTGTTATGGAAAGAAATTGCAATGTCTTTCTACTTTTTTCTGGCAATCGATATGTTTCCTTATCAACCCATTTGGGATCCAGGTTTTTTATTTTGTCTTCCTATCCTTTCTGGGATTTTGGGTTCTTAAGGTTTTAAAGCCGAGAACCGAGTTTAGGCCTAGGAACATAGATTTGTTTTTCACATCCGTGTCTGCTACCACAGTCTCAAGCATGTCCACAGTTGAAATGGAGGTTTTCTCTAACGCGCAATTAATTGTTATGACCATCTTGATGTTCATAGGGGGTGAAATTTTCACTTCCATGGTTGGACTTCATTTAAAGAGGTCCAAGATTATTACAACACGGAACACCGAAGAAAAAGGTACTTCTGTTGATCCCACCGATTCTGTTGATGAAATTCAGTTAACTATAGAGCCAGTCCACAACTATAGAGCACCGCGGTTGGAGACTCAAAATGATGTATCATCACCATATTATGACGCGATTCTCAACTACAACTCAATCAAATTTTTGAGCTTCGTAGTTTTAGGCTATCTTCTGGTAATTCAAATATTAGGTGTTGCATCTGTTTTAGTGTATCTAGCCCTTTTTTCAAGTGCAAAAGATGTACTAAGAAACAAGGGTATTAAGGCATTAACTTTTTCTGTCTTTACAATAGTTTCAACCTTTGCTAGTTGTGGTTTTGTGCCCACAAATGAAAACATGATAGTTTTTAGCAAGAATTCAGGTCTTTTGTGGATTCTTATTCCCCAAGTCCTTCTTGGGAACACATTATTTCCATCGTGTTTGGGATTTTTGATATGGGTTTTGGGAAAGAAAATCAAAATGGCTGAGGCCAAATACCTGTTGAAGAATACAACAAAAGTCGGGTACCTCCACTTGCTTCCTAGCCTGCATTCATCGTTCCTAGTAGCCACAGTGCTCGGGTTTATTCTCACAGGGTTCGTACTATTCTGCTCTCTGGAGTGGAATTCAGACGGCTTGGGTGGACTCAATACTTATCAGAAAGTCGTTGGCATTCTCTTTGAAACCGTTAATGCGAGGCATAGCGGTGAAACTATTGTCGATCTCTCAACAATTGCACCAGCCATCTTGGTGTTCTTCGTTGTAATGATGTTAGTCTCTCTCTCTCTCTCTCTGTGTGTGTGTGTCACACGCGTGCGGAAACATTTTTTGAGTTCTATATCATGATAACAAGTAAAACATACAATAGATGCAACATATAAAGAAAAAAAATTATGTAGCTAAAGCCATGTTCATGCATGAAACTGGGAAGTTGATAGTTGAAACACATTTAAAATGAATTAACCATCATTAAAAAGGCGACTTTAACAAAGGATAGCAGAACCATACAAGATCCAAGAAATTGTTAAATGACCTGATTTCTTCTTCAACTAGTCCATGTAAGTAATTTTTTAATCAGAGAAAGCTTTTCAAAATCTGTGGTAAACGGGCCTTCAATACACTTTACATGCTCAACATGCATAATTAGCATGTTTGTTAGAGAATTTTTAAGGGAAAAAAATAATGTAAAAGTCTTCATGCCCTGTTTAGAGTAGGGTGGTAATACTAAAAATGCACAGTATTACAACTAGGCTAAAACAATCTCGAAAAAAAATGTTACTACAATGAGCTTGTACAAATAGTGACTTAATCCTTGTGGATTTATTGACAGGTATCTTCCACCATATACATCATTTCTACCAGATAAGGGGGATGAACTTTGCATTCTTAAGTGTGAAGGGACGAAGAGAACAAGAAAAGGGATTGCAAAAAATCTCATACTTTCACAGCTTTCTTATCTCTTCATCTTTATTATTCTCATATGCATTACAGAAAGAAAGAGCATAAAAGAGGATCCCATCAACTTCAGTGTGCTCAATATCGTAATCGAAGTTATAAGGTAAAAATTTACTTCTCAATTTTTAAGGCTTATAGGATTTGTTCTCGCAACACAAATTCGACCATTATTGACAGACTTGCCCATGTTTAGTAAAGATTTTAATCTAAATCAAAGTCAACAGTTAACTTTATCTACAAATTTTATGGGATTCACAACTTTTCAACCACACATTTCATTAACTTTTATCAAAATCTATTAAAAAATTTATTTTAATCCCATCCAAATAAGGGCCTTAGTAAAACCAAATCATCACAAGGTTAAGAAAATTAATAAAGGACAACCACCATGATTATATCTTACCTACCAGAGTACAAATTAAATTGCTCGAATTGATAGCTTATCAGTCATTATATAATGACACTACACCAATAGTTACAAAAAGAAGTCATTTTTCATGAGGAAAAAAAAAAGTGTTATTTCATATCAGATGCAAGAGCCGAGCTAAGGGTACAGTACCGTGCACAGCTCCTCTCACATTTGGGAGTGGGGCCCAAGCTTTTTGGGAGTGGGGCCCGAGCTTATAAAAAGCTCGGGCCCCACGGTTTGTGAGAGGGCTGTAGCCGAGGCTGTGTACAATTGCTGTACATTCAGCAAAAACCAAAATGCAATGACTAGGCCTTCGTTTGGTAACCAATTTATAAATTTGTTAACCAAAGGCTAGATATTCCAATTTTTGCTATACTGGCATTTTTCATATGTTATCAGGTGATAATAAAATTTCAAGGAGTATTTCGAAATATAATGATTGATTACTTTACTATGCATATGTAAGTTATATGTCACAAAAATATCAACCAATGACGCAGTTGCTAAATAAATTATTTATGTGCACGGGCCTAATTAGTACGAAAAAGAAAAGACACTAAAATCTAATATGATGATGGCAGAAGCTGCAAAATTTTGAGTCAATTTGATTCTTTATTAAATTGTGATTTTGCAATATGATTGCAGTGCTTATGGAAATGTAGGCTTCACGACTGGCTATAGTTGTGAGCGTCAGCTACGGCCTGAACGAAATTGCATGAACAAATGGTATGGATTTTCCGGAAAATGGAGTGATGGGGGTAAAATAATTCTCATACTTGTTATGTTTTTTGGAAGACTGAAAAAATTCAATGTGAATGGCGGTAAAGCATGGAAGCTCTTGTAAGAGAAATATATGTCGTTTACAAATCCTCCAATGGAATGAAATTTTGTACATATAGGCCAAACTACGAGTGTTAGTAATACTTGAATCTATTGGACTTTTTCTCCCGTAAACTAGTTAAGATATTAATCAAGTCAATGCCAAAAATAGGTTGACTCGATCACACACTATATTCCATGAGTAGACAAATGAATCATAATTATGGAAAACAATGTTGGAAATTGCTTTAAAAGTTAAGGAAAATTGGTTAAGTGTTAAAATCAAAAATGTGGAAAGTGACTTCCATGTCAACTTCAACTGAATATTCGGACTTGATCCGATAGTCAAATTATAAATGTAATTGACCCAACTTATTCTACTCGTCGAATAAATCGTCATGATATATTTGGAATCTCGAAACAAATTCCAAATGAATGAGAATTACGATCCAAAGTTTAAATAAAAATAGAGGAAAACTGTCTCGAATATGACCCAAGTTTGTCGCTCGCCTATCGCTCGAGCAACGAGACTGCCGTTTGAGTGATAGGCGGACAAAAAGTTTTTGTAAATTTTTTGTCACTCTCGCTCATGTTTCTTCTGTTCGTAAGGTTGCAATGCTTGACTCACAACACTTCGCCCTACAACCCCTCATCCTCGATAAATAAGACTCCTTGGACGATTATTTGGCATTCCATATCATTTGTTTTCATTTTATGTTGCGTAAAACACTTCATCAAAAGTGGTTTTCTTTGCACAACATTCATAGTTCGGTAAAGAGAGAATTTCGTCCGAGTTCGTTGGTTTAAGCCATTTGGAGTGTTCCTATGGCTTAACATGGTCATTGTATCTTTGAAGATGATTGTCAAGGAATCGTTAGCACCGATACGAGACAAATCCATCATAAGAACAAAGTATTAAATACTTGCCTCGGCCAATTGCATCACTTGCATCTCCTCTTTCTTCTTTTTGATTTCTTCCTAACTGTAGGTTTTTGACAGAAATAAAGTGTAGAGGTTGGCAAAACAAACTTAATTTTGAGACTGCTTTTGCTTCAATTTTATTGATCAGCAAAGGACTTATTTATACAACTTATCAAAACAGAAAAAGTGTAAAAATATGCAACTAAATCTGTTGCACATTACATAACAAAAACTTCCAACAAAATAGCAGAAGAATAGGTCGAGCCTAATAGACTTTGACAACTTCAATTCAGCATGTGTTTTATTAAACTCATGCAGCCAGGGGCGAATCCAGAGTTTAAGTTCAGCTAGAGCGGACCGTGAATATTGAACGCTTACTGTTAACGGTTAAAGTTCGTGATAGCGATGTTGCTTTAAATAATATTCAAAAAATCATACGGACTAAAAATAGAAGAACTAGGTAGTAACTTTCATTTCGGATGAAAAAAATTATTTTATAATCTACAAAATGTTCTAATTTTTTTTTCAATCAAACATGCAATATATATTAACAAAATGTCAATTTTCAGTTTATAAATAAAATTAATTAAACAAGCATTATTATTGACACGCCCAAAAGGGGGTCAAAATAATATTCCTTACTTTTATGAAATTTGTCGTTCAAGTAGTAATGTGGTAAGTAAGGGTCATTCCCGCAGAAGATTGTTTTCAATTATGCCAATTGCAACAAGAAAGTAAAAATACGGAAAGTAGTAAATGGGGGGGGTTTGGTTGGATTAAACTAAAGAAAGCATAAAATGGAAATGGAAAAGACAATAATAAAAAGGAAACAAAGGAAGGAATATGTGATCAGGGGGTTACTCCTTCACCGCTAGAATGAATTTTTTATCAATGTTCACAAAAGATTTTCGTTCTCAAGATCAACAACAATTCGAGAATAATCACAAGCTCGATTACCTCAAACTCTCCTTATATTTTAGTTGAATAAAACAAGCTTTTTACCCAAACCCTATTCATTAAACAACCTAGGATAAACTCCCTAAATTTAATTTAATAAAAGCATTCATACGAGAGAGTCGAATTGAATTAAGCACAAACACACAAACTCGGTTTGTTAACTTAAGTGATAATCCACCTACATCTAATAGAAAATTCCACATAATCCATGAAAGTGTAGTTGCTACTAGGTTTTTGTTAAATTAGCGATTACGTACTAAAATTCTCAAAATAGCATATATTGTAAACAACTCAATCATCTAGTTGGCCCGCTAAATAATCGAGAAGAACAATAAAAACAATGAGCACAATGAATTAAACACATCAATCTCAAGAACTATAAAGCATAAATTAATTTAAAATCATTCTAGGGTTAGAAAATACCCCCAAATCACAATAGTTTTAGTTACACATGGATGATTCAAAAATAACTAACAAAATACTACAACACATAGATGAAAATGAAATTAAAGGAAAAAGAAAGGCTTATTGAATGAGATGTGGCATTCTTCATCAATGGAGTCTTCTTCTTCATCTTCCCATTTCCACCATTGTTGTAGAAAGTGGAGCTCCCAAGTTTTCTCTATTTTTTGTGATCAGCTCCTCCCTCCTTTTCTTGCCCTAGAAGTGGTCTTCAAGTAGTATTTATATTGTAGAAAGAAAATGAGATAAGTTGAGTCAAAAATAAGCCAAAAAGGGGTCGAAAATCGAATTTCTCGCAACTGGGCGCCGCGACGCCACGTAAGTGGCGCTGCGGCGCCATTGGTTGAAGCATGGGCGCCGCGGCGCCGCTACACTTCAGCCAATGGCGCCGCAGCGCCGCTACAGTAGCGCCGCGGCGCTACAGTAAAAAATTTTTTTTTTTTTTTTTTTTTTTTAAAGAATCGAAACCCAATTCCTCTTTTTTGTACTTTTGAACTTTTCTTCATTTCTTCTTCCATTTTTCCTCCAATTTAGGGATTTTAGCCATAGAACACCTACAAAATAAAATGTAAATATATTAGGTAGCAAAATATTAATGAAAACTCACAAATATCTAAATTTAATGGTATAAATAAGTGCAAAATCCACACTTATCACACCCCCAAACTTAAATCTTTGTTAGTCCTCGAACAAAGCTATAAAAATAAACATGCAAACACATAAATAATAATCAAATAATAATACTATATAATAACAAAAATTTCAAGGTTTGATAGTTTGCCACTTTGCCTCAATTCTCACATATGCTGATAACTCATGAAATGTACACAAAAATGCTACAACAAACATTTTTAAACTTATACCATGTTTGACTCGTGTGTGTGTAGTCATTCCAATTCATCGCATTACACAGGTTGGTGGTGTTCCCGACCCTCAAACTGGTCAAATTTCCCTTTCTCGCTCGAGGATTGCGCACTCCCCCAAATTTGATATTTTCACTCTAGCCCCAAGGTGTCAAAAACATAGGGTTGTTCTCAAATCACTCAATCTTTCCCTCTCAAGTTTGGTTGGATCGAACCGGTAGAATTTGATCATTTAGTCATGTATTAATTTACCATAAAATCTTGAGTGCTTAAACTACAAATATTCATTAGGCAATTAACGCACAATTCACCAATCATTCAATCAATAGCACAAAGGCTATAGCATCCATTTTCTTTTGCTTCACTTTTTTTTTTTTTTTTCCAATGTAGGTAGTTCACGCTCCGGTCCCTAAGGGTAGCCTTCTTCATTGGTAGATCGTCTCCTACACATTGGAGATGCATAGGGCCAGATTACTCAACGCTGACTCACACTCCTTAAGGTGGGCAACTTTTTCCTACAGAATTTTTTTCTTTTCGATTGGGATAGAAACAACATCTAACTTTCATTTGAAGTTCAAGAGCACTCTATAAAATCAATCTTTTGAACAAGGAAATAATACACTTCTAAACAATTTCCTTCACTAGCTCAACCACCCCCAAACTTATCCTTTCATAAGTATAGTGACAAAAGAATTATTATCATTAACAATGTGGTCATTTAAGTTCATAACAGCCTCAAGTGCCACCAACAAGTGCGTGTGATGAATTTCATGACGCAAGTGCTCCATAAAGTGTCAAACATGGAATAAGTGGATGAAAATAAACAACATATAGCATTCATGTCCACACTCCATAAATCAAAGCAATGTAATAACCAAAAACAAAGCCGGCAAGGCTATCCAACCAACAAACATAAATCATCACACACAAATTTAAACTGTACAAAGCCCTTAAGAATAAAATATGAAAGTGTAAGGGCAAGGGCAAGGGGTTCAAGTACTCCCCTGAGTTGGTTGTGAAGTGTTGTGAGGTTTCTTGCAACTATCTCTGGTAGCATTTTTCTTTCTTGCAACTCTTCATACTTCAAGTGCTCGGGGAATAGTATGAATTGAAACGTGGGAGACTGCATCACCAAAGGTAAAAATTTCTCATTAGAAATTGGAGTTGTAAAACATGAGAGATTATACCTTGGTGAATTGTTTGGCAATGAATCAACTGGTGTCACGGTTTCAACAAAACTCTCACAAGCCGAGTTCTCTTCTTGTGTTGGTTCTTCAACATGATCTTCCATCTCAATTGGTACCTCATCTAAACTCTCCTCACTTCTTAGTGTCTCAACACTAACATTTTCGCTCGGTTCAAATTCTTGAGAAAGAAGTTCTTTTGATCTTTGGGCCTCAATTTTCTCCGCCATGCTAGCCAATTCACTCACTTGTGCTTCCAAATTCTTGATTGAAGTCATTGTCTCTTGTTGAAATATCTCTTGTTGAAATTGCATAGTCTCTTGTTGGATTTTCATATTGTTTGAGGCCAAAGACTTTACCATTTCTTCAAGGGACATATCCGAGCTTTGAGTTGGAGCTTGTTGATTGCTCGAAGCCAAGGACTCAACCATTTCCTCTAAAGACATACTAGCACTTGAATTTTGAGTTTGTTGACTAGGTTGGAAGTATTGCCCTTGGTCTTGTTGAAATTGCATAGTCTCTTGTTGGATTTGCATCGTGTGTTGTTGCAATTGCACCGTGTTTGATGCCAAAGATTTAACCATATCCTCAAGAGACATACTAGAAGCTTGAGGTTGATCTTGTTGATAGAAACCATGTGGATGATATTGTGCATGTGGAGATATGAAATAATTTTCTTGATAACCGAGACTAGTGTGATCACTAAATCCATAATTATACATGTAGGCATATGGATCATACCCTTGTCTCGGTTGCATTTGATAGCCCCCAATGATATCCACTCGTTCAAAGGTGCTTTGTTGGCTATTCCTATGAGCCACTTGTTGTACAAGAGATGCAAGGTCAGACAATTGTTGCTCAAGTTGAGAAGTTGCCTCCATCTCACAAACTTCTATAACCAACCTCTTCTCTTGCTCCTAGGTTATGGTGTAATGTGTTCGTTTTGCCCAATCACAACCTAAGTCACAAAGAAGATAACAAAAACAAAGAGAACATAAATAAAAAGAAAATATTACAATTAACAAAATTGAAAGAACAATCCCCAGCGACACGGCGCCAAAATTGACACGCCCAAAAGGGGGTCAAAATAATATTCCTTACTTTTATGAAATTTGTCGTTCAAGTAGTAATGTGGTAAGTAAGGGTCATTCCCGCAGAGGATTGTTTTCAATTACGCCAATTGCAACAAGAAAGTAAAAATACGGAAAGCAGTAAATGGAGGGGGTTTGGTTGGATTAAACTAAAGAAAGCATAAAATGGAAATGGAAAAGACAATAATAAAAAGGAAACAAAGGAAGGAATATGTGATCAGGGGGTTACTCCTTCACCGCTAGAATGAATTTCTTATCAATGTTCACAAAAGATTTTCGTTCTCAAGATCAACAACAATTCGAGAATAATCACAAGCTCGATTACCTCAAACTCTCCTTATATTTTAGTTGAATAAAACAAGTTCTTTACCCAACACTATTCATTAAACAACCTAGGATAAACTCCCTAAATTTAATTTAATAAAAGCATTCATACGAGAGAGTCGAATTGAATTAAGCACAAACACACAAGCTCGATTTGTTAACTTAAGTGATAATCCACCTACATCTAATGGAAAATTCCACATAATCCATCAAAGTGTAGTTGCTACTAGGTTTTTGTTAAATTAGCGATTACGTACTAAAATTCCCAAAATAGCATATATTGTAAACAACTCAATCATCTAATTGGCCCGCTAAATAACCGAGAAGAACAATAAAAACAATGAGCACAATGAATTAAACACATCAATCTCAAGAACTATAAAGCATAAATTGATTTAAAATCATTCTAGGGTTAGAAAATTCCCCCAAATCACAATAGTTTTAGTTACACATGGATGATTCAAAAATAACTAACAAAATACTACAACACATAGATGAAAACGAAATTAAAGGAAAAAGAAAGGCTTATTGAAGGAGATGTGGCATTCTTCATCAATGGAGTCTTCTTCTTCATCTTCCCATTTCCACCATTGTTGTAGAAAGTGGAGCTCCCAAGTTTTCTCTATTTTTTGTGGTCAGCTCCTCCCTCATTTTCTTGCCCTAGAAGTGGTCTTCAAGTAGTATTTATATTGTAGGAAGGAAATGAGATAAGTTGAGTCAAAAATAAGCCAAAAAGGGATCGAAAATCGAATTTCTCGCAACTGGAAGCCGCGGCGCTGCGTAAGTGGCGCTGC